>JAAIIK010000159.1:288917-314057 GCA_014706435.1 Silurus glanis
TGTGTGTGTGTGTGTGTGTGTGTGTGTGTGTTGATAGGGTTTTAGTATGAATATGAAGCAGTTGCTCTCTGTCGGAACTCTGCACCTTGTTGCAAACAGCAGCTCCTGGCTGGGGATTAAAGACTGTCCCATCTGTCCAGCAACAGCTACTAGTGCCTACTTTAAACTGCGACACATCACGCACTCCAGCGTCCCACCAGGGCCCCCTTTTCAATCACAGTAACGCCTGCAGTTACCTTTATATTCACTTCAGAAAGCACTAGAAACACATGATGTTTTTCACACATGTTGCTGTGTGTGTGTGTGTGTGTGTGTGTGTGTGTGTGTGTGTGTGTGTGCCAAAATAATACATGGTATTGCGCCTTTAACGAAGGACATGGTCACAAAGCAACTTTAAGGAAATGCATAAGAATATTGGGAACATGCATTTAAAATTAATAATCTGATGAATAAAACAAAGCCTCCGCCAATTTTTTCCGCTGCATTCAATATACTATAAGCAATGGACTGTGGAATTAGACAGCCGGTAATTATAGAGTTTCCTGGTCATTTTAATTTGAAATGTTTTTTTCTTTCATATTTCAAGTTTAACACCGTAACTTCTTTAAAAGTTTACAAGAATATTTAGTCTTCACGCTCGATATTTGGTTTCACAAATAATAAGCATACATTTGCATAAAGCATCAATATTTGTTCATGTCGATTAGAGTATTGAAAATTTGAAAAGTATTAATTTAAGGTACATTTAGAACAGATACAAAAGTGCGATTATTTTATACACACACACACACACACACACACACACACACAGTGCAGCCTTGTGTCTTTTTAGGATTGACGCAACAAGCGTTGCACACCTGGATTGGGGGGATTTTCTGCCATTCTACAGGTAAATCCTCTCAAGATGGCGAAGGTTGGATGGGGAGTGTCAGTGGGCGTTTTCAGAGATGTTCAATAGGGTTAAAGTCTGGGACATTCTAGGACATTCATGTTCATCGTCCCTACATCAATCCTGTGTATATATATATATGTGTGTATAAACAGATTCTAGTTTTCTAGTCGTTGGACTTTTCCCTGATTTAGATTTGAGATCGGAATAGGAGCGTACATGCTTTAACTCAGCACCTCAAAGGCATTATATTTAGGTGACTAGTTGACTTCTGAAACCGTAAAAGAGTATAAACGGTGGTGGGTGTTGAAATGAATTTGTCAATCTCACTCAGGCTGCATGTGAGCGGTCCGTGAGGGATGGAGATTCAAAGCCACACAAATGGAAATTGATGTAAAAAAAAAAAAAAAAAAAAAAAAAAAACGGCGTCAGGATTAGGACCCGTGAGCAGTGCGAGCGAACCTGTCGTGGCTTACGTTCTTAACTTTTTCCCACTAATAGCAGCGACAGCAGACTTAGAAGGGATTTCTGAACAGATCATACATATTTAGCTCGAGTATTTAACGGGGATTGTCACTTGTGTTTTCTCGCAGATGGCACGTTGTGTATTTCGGTTTATTTTTTTTACTGTAAACAGCAGTAGAAACTTTGATGTAGGTTTGTTTTTGGTTTGGGGGGATAAATGCCAACCTGTCAGACGAGAAGGTTTTGGTATCATTAGCATGCACAGCTTTCTTGGTACTAATGTTGGATGATTGATTGGAATCGGTCATGGGGCCAAACGCCCATTGGCCTGGGCGAGTCTCTCTATCAACACACCATCCTTCTTCCCTCACTCAATTTGCGAACGGAGAAACATCTGTTGCGGTGAAAAATGCTGCTTGTGTCAGGACTTTTGGGGTGGTTTGTTATGATCTTTGCTAGTTCAATATCAATATGAGAATGATGTACAGTATGAGACTCGCGATTAAAACAATGAGGTTTTTGTTCTTTGCGCACTTCTTACCATTAATGAAATATCCACAGTAGCTGCGTGAAAAAAGGCTTTGTTTTCAGGTTCGATTAAGACTCAGGTTTACCTTTCATATAAATCATTCTTTGATTCGGAAAAAAAATACTGTTATGAACCAGTGAACGTGGAACAAGGTGTAATAGGCCGTCTGACATTTTCCTACTGCTTTATGTTTTTGTGCTCGCTAACCGTAAATGGACTCCTGCGGCGTACGAATTCAGTCACACTGACACAATAACGCTCGCTTTTCGATCCCAGCACGCGCCGACTTACCGAGCGACTACAGAACTTACTCAAGGACTCGAGAAAGCCGGCGCGCTTCTGACGTTCATTACAGGTCAACCGCAGGTTCATTTCCTCTGCCCTGTAAAGCAGTTTGTTGTACACGGAATGGTTTCTATATATTCGCTTTCTAAAGGACATGTTCGGTACATTTTGTGAAGTATGTTAATGAAAGCTTTGCTGCATATGAATATTTAATCTACAATATGAATAATAAAGCCCTTAACTTGGCAGATTAATCTCTCGGCTCGCAAATTATGTCTACGGCCAGCTGTTTGCGGCCGTACGAGTTATGTTCCGCAGCGACACGACACTTTATCACCACTAGCATTTTTGACTTTGACCATTATTTCTCCTTTCTGGATGAGTTGATGCAGGTGGTGCATGACGCAGCTGTTAGTCGGAACACGCCGCCTGACACTGCATGAATCCGATTATTAATTACTGTCCGAAATGGCTGGTTGAAAACGTGCTATTTAATACGGCTGTTTCATATGAACAGGTTTAAGTGACGGACACCGGTATGTCCTGATATGATGCAATGTTCTTGTCCGTATTATGATCACTGTGAGGAACAAACCTCTGTTACGTTTCGGGCAGAATTCATGCCGAATATGCCAGGCCTCTCTATTATGCTGAACAGACAAACACACACATACAAATCCACCTTTATGCTGCAGTTCCCCCACCTCCTGCTGTTCCTGGCTGCCTAGACTTAATTAATATTTTAGTAAAATATTAAGAATTTCACTTCATGAATCATACAGCATCTAAAAAAACTTGTTTCTGAATAAAATGCAATCCGTTTATGCTTGCATTACTGCATTTTTCTATTTTAATATATAGACAATACCTTGGTACTCGTCGGCTATGGAACTGAAATTCGGTACTATTTCGACTCTGACTTTCAAGATGAAACTCGTGAGCGTTTCAGTCTCGCGGTAAAACGGATGCGCGTAGAGTCTCACGTTATCTCGCGAACAGTGACGTAGTGTTCTCTTTTGTGCTTTCTGTGCATTTTAAGCCTAAATCATGGGTCCGAAAGTGGTCAAAAATGCTACCACTTATTTACCACACTCGTCACAAGTTCCGTAACGAATTACCGATGAGTACGAGGTATTACTGTGCCTGAAAGTTTATACCCCTCTTACCAATGCTGTCTTTTTTTTGTGCAGGTAACCGGTAGGATGGTGGCGGTGGAGATAAGTGGGCACAGCTACCTGGTGGCATGCTGGCAGCCCATCCTAATTCTAATGCTTGCCACTGTGCTGTCCGGCTCGACCACAGGCTGCCCGTCCCGCTGCGAGTGCAACGGCCAGGAGCGCGCCGTCGTGTGCCACCGTAAAAAGCTGATGTCAGTTCCCGAGGGTATTCCGTCTGAGACAAGATTCCTAGACCTCAGTAAGAACCGTATTAAAACTGTTAACCCAGAGGAGTTCTCTGGATTTCCCAGCTTGGAGGAGCTGGAATTGAACGAAAACACCATATCCACCATCGAACCTGGGGCATTTAACAACCTGTACAGCTTACGGACTCTCGGGCTGCGCAGCAACAAACTCAAACTCATTCAGCTAGGGGTGTTCACCGGCCTCAGTAACCTCACCAAGCTCGATATCAGTGAGAACAAAATAGTCATCCTGCTAGACTATATGTTCCAGGATCTCTATAATCTACGCTCCCTGGAAGTGGGCGACAACGACCTGGTGTTTATATCCCACCGAGCATTCCATGGCCTCAATAGTCTGGAGCACCTGACCCTGGAGAAGTGCAACCTGACCTTTGTTCCTACAGAGGCTTTTGCCCATTTGCACAGCCTCAACACTTTGTGTCTGCGCAACCTCAACATTAACATCATCCGAGATTATTCCTTCAAACGCCTCTCGCGTCTGAAAGTCCTAGAGATCGCTAATTGGCCGTATCTAGACACAATGACTACTAACTGCTTGTACGGTTTGAATCTCACTTCCTTAACGATCACGAATGCGAATTTAACTTCGATCCCGTACGTGGCACTTCGGCACCTGGTTTACCTGCGATTCTTGAACATGTCTTACAACCCCATTGTAATCATTGAGGGCAATAAACTCCATGACCTTCTCAGACTACAGGAGTTTCACTTGGTTGGTTGTAGACTGGCTATGATAGAGCCTTACTCGTTTAGAGGGCTTAATTATCTAAAGATCCTGAACGTGTCAGGGAATTCTCTAACTACCTTGGAAGAATCGGCTTTCCACTCAGTGGGGAACCTGGAGACCCTGGTGCTTTATGACAACCCGCTGGCATGTGACTGCAGGCTTCTCTGGGTTTTCCGTCGCAGATGGAGACTCAACTTCAACCGCCAACAGCCCACGTGCGCCTCACCTGAGTTTGTCCAGGGAAAAGAGTTCAAAGATTTCCCCGACATCTTACAGCCTAATTACTTCACCTGCCGCAAATCGAGAATCCGCGACCGCAAAGCACAGCAGACGTACGTGGATGAGGGGACCACTGTGCATTTTACCTGCCAGGCCGACGGCGATCCAGCGCCAGTTATCATGTGGCTTTCCCCACAAAAGCACTTCATCACCCCGAAAACGATAGGAAGGCTTACCATGTTTGCCGACGGTACTTTAGAGGTGCGCTACGCTCAAATCCAAGACAACGGGACATACATTTGTATCGCAAGTAATGCCGGGGGAAATGACACTGCAGTTGCTCACCTTCACGTCCACAGCTACTCCCCCGACTGGCCCAACCAGCCCAACAAAACCTTTGCTTTCATTTCTAACCAGCCCAGTGACAGCGGAGCCAATGGGACAAAGGCTACGGTCCCTTTCCCTTTCGACATCAAGACACTCATCATCGCCACCACCATGGGCTTCATCTCCTTTCTCGGCGTGGTATTATTCTGTTTGGTACTGCTGTTTCTGTGGAGCCGAGGTAAAGGAAACACCAAGCACAATATCGAGATCGAGTACGTCCCACGCAAATCAGACGCAGGACTGAGCAGCGGGACGGCCGACGCACCTCGCAAATTTAACATGAAAATGATTTAACCGGGGCAGGGAGTGTTAAGGACCAAGCAAATACCGAACGACTGCGAGTAAAACATGAAACCTACCCCACGATGAACCACCGGACCCTGGAACGTTCTTCTAGAGGATGTGTTTATGATGTTGTGTGTTTGATGTTGAAAAAGGGGGGAGAAAAATATCTTTGTGATGACATTTTTTGCTTGGAATTCAGGGACCATTTCTTGAAAGACAATTTTGTTGTCCAAAAAAAAAAAACAACAAAAAAAAAAACAAAAAAAAACAATCGAAGTGGAATTTTATGGGCAAAATTGAAAAAACTAATGAACCCTCCTCGATGTTTGTGTGAGCCGCAAAACCACAAAAGATCATTGTCCTCCTTTGCCTGCATTGTCTTATTGTATGATTTCTTTTTTTAATATTCCAGCGGTGACAGTTTGATCATACAGCAGCAGTAGACATTTCTGGGTTGATAAGCACATTAACGAGTTTAGCGCTTTGCTAAAAATACCTTTTGTTTCAAAATGATCACTGCCACACTCCTTGAATACCGCTGGTATCCGAGTCAAATGTACAGAGCGATTCTTATAAGGCGAAAGTGTTTCGACATCCTTTAATATTCGCTTGAGAATTTTTCCTTTCGTTTCTTTCATTTGTTTGTTAATATTTATGGAGACACAAAACGAATAGCTAAGAAAGTGCTTGAATTATTTTTCCATTTGGAAAATATTCAAATCAATTTATTGATCGGTGTGGTGACTAAAGAATGAGTGAGTGAAGCTTCCATTCAGTATGGTTTCTTTTCAGCTCTGTGAGGCTTTGGATTACCGGTCTGTTACTCATTCGGAAACCAAATGCGTAATTTCTTGCCAGAGCAAAAATATAAAAAGGTATTATGTAAATTGAGGAAAATGTACATGCAGCTTTGAAACAATGCAAGGGTTAGGCTTTTAAAGTCTATGACACACTATCAAGGTCCGATATGGAAATATGGAAATGCGCCCCCTGCAGAGGAGAGTGTGAATTACAGAAGAGAGATTATTTGCCCTACTAGATAGAAGGAATTTCAGGATACAGTGTTGACACGGGAAAAAAAGGGTTAAAATGACTAATACTTAGTTTGTTTTTTAACAAACTAACAAATTGTAAAACGTTATTTGTAGGTTGTTAAAGGGCATTTCTACTGTAGTACGTTTATAAGCATTACTTAAATCGTTTTTAATCCCAAGGTGGAGAATTTAAAGACTTTGATTTCAACTTTAAGGTGAAACTACCTTCCTTACTACAAAGGAAATCTTCCGATTTTTATTCTTCTTCTGAACAGCGCATTTATGACAACTACGATGTGCTTTTTTATACCATCCCATTCTACATTTAGTCTCCATGTGCTGTTATGGTAATCTCCACCCTTCCGATGATGTTCTACTAGATATTGGAGTGTACTTTTGGAGATTTGTGCTCATTCACATATAAGGGTTTTAGTAAAGTCAGATACTGTTGTAGGTGGTGTGAGGAGGCCTGGGGGTGTTGTTCTAATTCATCCCAAAGGTGTCCAGTAGGGGGTCAGAGATCTATAGCGGGAGATCTTCCACTCCAACCCATGTAGAGCGTAACTTCACGGAGCTGGCTTTGTGCACAGGAGCATTGTCACACTGGAACAGGTTCGGCGTCTCCTAGTTCAAGTGAAGGAGAAATTTCTTGCTCCTGATTCCAGACACCTACAATATTTGTAACCGTTTGGCAGAAATGGGAAGTAATGAAGTACAAACATTTGTTCAAACCAAACTCGTTATTTTAGTTTTAATCAATTTGTTGACGTGATCGATATTTGTTCTTCTCAATGCGCCGTTTTCAGCACATCAACCTGTTTCTTGTTCATTTCCTGTCTCTCTCACACCACAGACTAGTTTCTGAAGCTCACAATGAGCAGGCAGAAGGCAGTAAAAGTCTGGTGTTAACGTGGATGAGACCGAGGGAGTCAGTGATGGAAACATGACTGAGAACTGAGACATTCCTGATCAGCTGATCATCATCTTTTCTTTCTCTATATTTCTCCATATTAATTTGACGTGAGGTTCAGTTACCAGCGTGACACTAAAACAGGTGGTAATAATGACTACTTTTTACTGAAGAACGTGTCAGAGCCCAAACTTCTTCACTTTAAATTGAGTGAGAAAGTGCAGTCAGAACTTCAACTTTTACTAGAGACTTTTAAAACATGAGTTTCTGTACATCTACTGAGTGAAATGCCAGGTGTCCCAATGCTTTTGTCCATAAATATACATGTTGAAGGCATTACAGTTGACATCTACACAACTCCATTACAAAGTAGATCAAATAAGGAAAGCCAAATAGGAAAGACAACAGGCTAAAAGTTGTTATTTTTTTTTCTTTTAGGTAAAGGCAAAATTGGTATTGGAATTCTAACAAAATTCCGACATCAATATGAGAACGCTTAAAATAAGTACTCTAAAAAAAGAACAATTCCTGTAAGCAATAGTAGAGAAAATCATGTGATAGGTTGAGAAAAGCCTGTGCTAAAGCTTTGTTTGGGATCCTGACACAATTTGGAGTACAGCAAGTCGGGGTGATGTGTATTTGCTTACAGATTACAATAAAAGGAAACGTCTAAACGTCTCGTGGCTGCTTCCTGTTGTTCTGATTGCATACTGAAGCTCAGCTCTAGCCGTCCCCGTCTAGGAGCAGATATTTAGTGGCTAGCATGAATTATATAGACACTGAGCAGTGAGTTATATTAAAAACACAGCCTAGGCAGCTAGGATACCTTACAGTAAAGTCAATTTAATCACTTGTAATCGGCAAACCTTTGTCTTATGAAGGTAAATACTGCATTAGCATTGCACAGTCACAGATACCGGCCATGTGCTCATAGTTTTGCTGACTAGCTAATGCTAACGTGCGATGTGTAAGATTGTTTGACGCATCTATTAGAGGATCCGTAACACGATCCACTGAAACCCCATCAACCTGAAACACAAGCGCTTCACGGTGTATCCATTAGAGTGCTAATAACTGCCCAATTTGACTGAATTGATTCACAATAAATATGCGTCCATTTGTGAGACTACTAGAAAGACACGTCTCCACTTCGATCGTCTCAGTATGAATTTTCATCCTTCTCTTTTTCTTCTGTGTCCATTTTTGGCCAATAGCAGCCTATTGAATAGTTTCATAGGATTAACATTAAACCTATAAATAGTAAAATAAAAACAAAATAAAATAAAAAAATGGACACAGGTTTTTCTGGTCAGAAGGTTGTGAGTTCAAATCCCAGCGACACCACTGTCGTAGCTCAGTGATAAAGGGGGTTGTTGATCGGAGGATTGAGCACCGGTATCACCAAGCTAACACTCTTAGGGCCCCTGAGCAAGGCCCTTAACCCTCTGTGCTCCAGGGGTGCTGCATCATGGCCGACTCTGCGCTCTGACCCCTGGCATCGTAGAAATGAAACATCAGTGCGCGTTGCGGTTCACGCAGAACGTTCAGCAAACGCAATCCGGATTCGACGAAATTCGAGGAGCTGAAAGGAGCCGTACTCTTGTAGCTATATGACTCATTCACGAGATATTAGCCAGCAGGTCTTACAAACCTCGCTACTGTATGTTTGGTCTTGAAGTGACGGAGTGACACCGGTTTTGGCATCAGCAATGGCGTTTTTGTGTTTACATAACACCTCTGGGTGTCTTTTTCTTTTTGGATCGCAAGCTTTCAAATTTCATCCTTGTCGCAGTTTAGTGAGTCTGGACAAGCATTCAGCGAGTCACAGAACGAGCGAGTAGATAAGCATTGGTTTTCTTTTTTCTTTTTATTAAAGTTAATGTGCTTAACAACCCTGATGTTCCTGCTGTTTGAAATCGATTTGCTGCGACTAAAACAAAAAATGTCTAGAATCTATCCAGTCTATCTTCATTTGAATAAACCTTCCTAAAAATACCTTTTTTAATAGAATCTTTTTTTAATATATATATATATGTAAAATGAAATACTTTCCATACTAATATGAGTTGCACAAATACAAGAATTGAGTGAATACTGAGTGTGATTCGGGCCTTCCAGGAGAGTGTATGTTCGTGATGTACTTACCTTAGTGAAAATCTTTTCATGTGGGATGTCAGAGCTTTGTGGATGTGAGATGGATAAAGCTGGATTGAGTGTCGGTTTATAGACAAAGTGGGTTAAATGCCAGAGCAATTACTTTGTTGCTCTTATGCTGATGGGATGCACAGATGATGGAGGAGCACAGATGGTTTCACTTCTTACCTTGATGCATTTGAACGAAAAGTCTATTCACATTCAATAGTGAAATTCTCCGACATGTTTGTTGGTGCTTTTATTTTGTTTTATTATTTATTTCTTTTCTTTTTTTATGTTTGAATCCTTCAAACCTACTGTGCTCATCCTGTGCAAGACCCCTTTCTGGGAAAAAAAAAAAAGAAAATCAAAAAATGCTATACTCATTTATTTCTAACCTACAGCCCCAGATGTGAAATAATGTGGTCCACAATATTCTTTTATATTAGGGGGGGGGAAAAAACAAAAAAGTGGGGGGAAAAAAATGTTCAGATTGTTTTGTGCAATAAAAAGTAATATGCAGTTTTTTTTTATGCACAATTTTATTGATGTCGATTTGTTGAACATACGGTATGTTGCATTAAACAAACTATGGAGATTTCACACACACAAAAAAAAACAGAACAAAAAGAACACAAAAAAAAGCCTACATTGATTTAACATTTCAACCAGGATTACTGCAAAGAAAATGGTTTATTGAAGAAAAAAAAACCAAAAAAAAACACGCTAATCAGTCAACAAACGGGGCGTTGCCGTGACGTTTCAAACGGCCGGAAAGAAGATAAACGTCGGGCGAAAAACGATGCGTGAGGGTTTTCGGACGTTTTGGTGTGGATGAGCAACTTCTGGGAAACGATTGGAAAACGAAAGTGATAGCGTAGACGTAGCCTAGGTACAGTAAGTTTGGTTGAAACCGTGTCGTTAATACACACAGTGTGTCAGCAGGTCGTTGGAGTCCCTGGAGGCGCTCTATCGAAACGCGTGAACACGATTTACACTCTGAAAATTTTGCGCTAAATCCTTAAAAATCTGTCTGAAAATCCCGTTGTTGGATTTTATTCCGAGTTTTTTTTTTTTCCTGACACGAGAGGAGGAGGACGATCTCGGCCGTGCTGTCATGGTGTTTGCGAAAGGACCCTTTGAAGATAAGGTTTGACAGACGTATGTTCTGGTAATGAATTACGTTTTTAGGAATTCACATCGCTAAGAGATAAGAGTCGATTTTATTGCTTTCGCTGTCGAGTTTTTTAAAAGCAGCTTGTGTGAGGGCAGTGCGGTTACACAACATGGCTCCCTGCGAAGTGACAATTAGAGCTCACATGGCTGCACTCGGTGCCTTCAGAGTTACCATCTTACACTCACTACATTCCTCATTACGGTGAAGCACCGGGGCTCATTGACATGCTATCTACTCACCATGGTGGGCTTTCGTAATCATGTTTTGGTTCAGAGTCAGCTGAAAATAATTGTTACAACAAACCTTTTGTACAAAGACAATGAAATTGCTCACCATCTTGACCATACAGAGATTGGATCTCAATTCACATGTAATATAAACAATTAACATGGAAAAAAAAACATATATCATCAACCACTTTTTCAAGGTCAAGAGGTTTTATGGTCCTTTGGCAAAGAACAGTCCTAATGGCCCCCAATGAGTCAAGTGGAACCTGACTGGCACAGTGAAATGGTGACATGGAGACACCTTTAGGCTCTGGGTTGCTAATCATAAGGTCAGGGGTTCAAGGCCCAGCACTGCCACTGTTGCACCCTTGAGCAACCTATTTTCTCCAGGAGCGGTGTACCATGTCTGGGATATCTTAGTGGTTAATTCGCTGGGTTATTGATCATAAGGTCAAGGGTTCAAGCCCTGGTTGCCGCTCTCGGACCCTTGAGCAAGACCCTTAACCCTCAGTGCTCCAGGGAATTTCACTGTGCTGTAAAGTACACGTGATGAGCACCTTTTCCTTGAAGATGAAGCATCGGCCACATGCTGAACGCCTGTTTTTTTTTCCCCAAAGCCCTAAACTGTAACTAACAATCAGTTCTAAGATTGCTCACAGCTGGATCCGAAGCACTTAAGACCAACCAAATGTCAGTGATACATTTTGGGATTGTACAAGTTCTAGCAGCGAAGGAGAGCATCTTGTGGTTAACAAGCCTTGTTGCATGGAGATCTGGTGCAGTGCCCTTGAACTAAAAAACTTGAATGGTGAGCCATATTTTTTTATTTATTATCTTTTTTTTTTTTTTTTATTAAAAAGGGCACCAGATGGTGTGTTCCAGTTATAGGGAAGGCACATGCCTCAGCCTCTCAGGAAACGTCTATGTTAGGATTATGCCGAGGAAACTCTCTGAACCCGGGGTTCAGTTTTTTTTTGCCATCAATTTTATTTGATCTCCCAATCAAAATAGTTTGTAGACGAGCGTTAGGTCAAGGATTTGTCTTTAATTCCACTCCTGTGTTTTTTTTTATTAACTGGATAATCTAGACAGCACTACGAGCTAAACTAGCACAAAGAAAATGAATGACAAATTATAAAATATATTTTATTAACGCACGTTAAAAGCATTCACTTACTTTCCTTCCTCCTCGTTTTCGAAGTCACGGTCCGGTTACATTTTGCTACATTTTTAACACCAAAACATTTTTATTAACATTTGTAAGAATGTAAAATTAAATGTCTGCTTGGTTAAATAATATATAAATTAATGTTTTACAACATAAAAAAATGCAATACATTTTTATTATATCGAATCAATCGATTACATGAGCAAATTTCATCGATTGAATAGAATTGAATAGATGGAAAAATGGAACGAAATCGTTTGTTACACCCCATTTGGGTAATCCAGATGTTGCAGCTGGTGAAAAGATGCCAGAACCCCAAGGAAAAATAATACCAAATTGATCCCGGATTATATGGATAACGCTGGTCACGGATTCCAACTTGGTGGAGCATCGTGATCATCCATCCACACAGAAATGAGACTTATGTAAGAAGCCTAGTAATAAAGACGAAAGTCTGGAAGTGCCAGAAACCCCTCCCCCCACCCACCACTCTTCTGTTTGGGTTTTAACGAATGATCGAATCGAATTGTTTTAAAAAAGGATTTGGGTGGAAAGATTGGAATATCCTGGAATAGATACAATATCTGAGGTAAGAAGATCATTTGAATTGCATTTATTTTTTCCAGAAATCGGGAATGCTCTCCAAAATATTATTATATTCGCTTCCAATTTGGAAAATTAGAGAGGTAAAGTTGAGAGCGAAGAACAATTATTGGTCATTTTTTCAAACTTTCTATTGACACTGTGAATGAAGACGATTGTATCGAAGACAAATCTTTTAGTCCAATGGGAAAACACCCCAGAAACATTAATGGCATCCAAAATAACTGGTGAACTCACGTGTGGTTTAGTAATATATATATATATATAGCGGGATTAGACAGTTGATCGCTGTGAAAAGATTCTGCTGTACTCTAAATGGTTTTTGAGCATCGAGAGAGCATAACCAGACTTTCTCGAACATCTATGAAGTGAATTATGTTAAAAAGGCGCCTCGTATTTTTGTGAAACGTTCCTGCCAGGAATAAAACCATTCCGATCGATATGAGTCTATTTGCGAGAATCTTTTAAAGAAGAATCTTCTGATCGACGTTAAGTAGAGAGATTGATCGCGTCCTTGATTGTAACAGTTACGAACCCTTCATTAAACGTTGGTCACTAATATCTCCTCAAAAGGCCACTGGAACCAGACAGTGAAAGTCCTCATCATTCACTAGTAACTTCTCCTTAACACATCTTTAATATGCAGATGAATCACAAAATAATTTCGCCTGCTGTTTACCACCGAAGGAAATGAGATCAATACGCAGACAGAGTGGAACAGGATACGCGATCGTTACTATAGACTTCAAACGTATGGGCTTCATTCCTGGATCAAGGTACATGGTAGGTGCCCACGTATACTGAAGATATCACACTGAAGGCTGTGCCAGTGGGTGAGGATCCCATCCAGCTGGTATTTGGAGGTTCAAAAGCATTTATTTCAGAGTTATTAATGATTTGTTTATATAGTGATAATGCAGTCTAATCTTATTCACATAGGGATGTGCATTGCGATGCGTAGCCGACAATACGATACATTAAAGATACATATGAGGCGGTTTGTATGTAGGAAGACGCAGCTCTACCTCTGCCATGTAAATCTATATGATCTATATCATTATCTATGTATCTGCACTTGCACAACTAGCACTGCTGGAGCCCCTTTTCCCCACATTGTTTCCTGATCCTAGTCTGGTATCTCATCATAGTCTCATATCACTATCGATGTCGTCACTGATCATTGTGTCTTCGAAAGTTTCATTCCAGTAATCACTGACCAGTTCGATATATCTTGCTAATTACTACTTTTATTGTATTTGAGCTTTTTTTTTTTTATCAAATATTTCCGCATAATAGGCACCCAGAGGACATCATATCCTGGAACACCATCCCCCATTCTTTGTGTCGTCAAGGAAACCCAACAAAAGTGTGCGCTGTCGCTAAAAAAAAAAAAGAGGAGGATAATGGCTTTTTCGCATGCAACCACTTTTAAACAAAAATCTATCAACACTGACACTTTTTCAACACAAAGGACACGTCCTAACAACGTCCATCTTTCATTACTCATCATTCCGTCTGAATCACTGCAGGAGTTTAACGTCTTATCAACAAAACATTTCCGAGTGTAGAACTTTTCTGCAATCAGCCAGGAATCAGCCACATGACCCCTTTCACGCACACGCTTTTGGAGTGAAAAGAAGGAAAGAAAGAAAAAAAGATTAAATAAAACCAGATGTTCTTTTCCTGTTGCGCCTGCAGGAAGTCGCAGCTCTACCTCTGCCATGTTAATCTGCGTTCTACACGACTTTCGGGACGCGCCTCGGCCTCCGTAGCGTCGCGGTCCGTCGTATTCACGTAGCACGTAGGTTTAGCGAGGAGAAATCGGAGGTCTATTTTCTCGAACTAGCTGAAGACAAACCATCCACTTTGGTGGGCTCTCAGTTATTTAGGAAGAAGTGAAGGCGAGAAGGAGAGAGTGAGTGAGATGAGCTCTGGAGAACGCTTACTGTCTCACAGAATAATCTAAAAGCCAGCAGACATGAATGGAAGATGAATGGAAAATTACTGTTTTGTGCTTGAATTATTACCAGTCGACTGACTTTCACAAGCTTAGATCCCCCCGATGCCTCGCCGTCTCGCGCTTTCAAGTTGAAGAAAAGTCGTTTTCTTTCTTTTCGTGCGAACGCCATTTCAGAAGGAATCATTGTGTTCATGTTACGGGAGGCCTTTTCGCTTTTCCACTGGACACACATTAAATACCGAGAACGCCAAATGTTAGCCCTGGGAACTTAAGTTCACTTAAGCATTCTTTTTCGTCACGAAATTCCCATGCACGAGACACAGTCCGGAACATTCCGGAAGTTTTTAAATGTCTCTCTAACAAATGTCTTCTTAAATGTCTCTCACTTTCTATCCTGGAAAGTGAAGCCTTGCAACTGAAGATACATTCCATAACTTATATCATAATATTCTGGTTTTGTGCTGGAACTTTCCTTTAAAAATGTGTTTATTCATTTATTTATATTATTTACTCTATACTTTAATTATTCAGAGCTGCAAAAACTAAAGCTATGGAAGACGGAAAATGACGGAGATCAATACATTTAAAAATATATAAATGAATGGATAATGTGAATGAATAATTAAATAAATAAATAAATGGCTGAGGGGAAAAAATAATTTATTTATTTATTTTTTTTATTTGTGTTCACTGACTGGCATAGACAGACATCAGACTTTTTATTTTTTTTTCCAGCAGGTGCGTAGAGTTGGACAGAGAGACTTTGAAAAAAGTCTGATATTTTTTCGTTTTGACACGTTTTTTTTTTTTCCTGGTAAATTTTGATTTAACTGTCCGGTTATTTCATTCATTTTGGTTTTAGTCTATTTAGTTTATTAAGCCAACAAATGCAGATTTTATGGTCATCATGTTTGCAATGTTTGGTCGCAAACTCGAGAATTTTTATCGCAATCTGGAGTATTTAGTAATTATTTATTGAATAAATAATTATTCAATTATGCGCATTATTCTTTCATTCATACTTTTTTTTTACTTTGATTTGAATATCTTTCTTTAAATCATTTTCATCTTCTATAGTGTTTACTGTTCTATATACTATATACTATCGAGAAATGAATGCAGGCACACACAAGTCTTTTCAGTATTTGTATGTTTAATTGTGTACGATTTCAACATTTCAAAAATGGCAAAATTACGATTTAAAAATTGAAGATGTTTGAAAACCTGGATTGCTGCTATAGGTTTCGTAAGCCGCGGTTAAAAACTCCGTTCAAGGCAATTTGATCGAAATGCGATTGAAAGCCTAGCGTTTAATGGGTAACGTAGAAGAGAATAATTTCTCCAAATTTCCTGTAAAAACAATTAATTATTGGTTTGGTAAAAAAAAAAAAAATTATAATAATAAATAACCACAACAATACTGATATGGTTGCAATGCAATGTTTCTTGACACTTGTCTCACTCGGATGTCCTCGTTGGTTGACCATTGGAGGAACCTACCAAGGTCCCATTTCAAATTAACGTATTAAATGCTGGATCGCTCCTTTAAAAAAAGTGGATCTGTTTGTTCGTTTTCAAAATACTACATCAAGATTTATTCCGTTTTTATTTCCCTCACCTGTAACCTATAACTCCATGGCCTACTCCAGCATTTCATTGTACATATCACTTATTAACAAATCACCTATCATAAATAATTGGATATTCTGGATGACGGGGTCTGGCAAATGCAATAAATGTAAATGATCAGAGGGTCTTAAGGTCAAATCCTGGCACCACCAAATTGCCACTGCTGGGTTCTTGAGCAAGATGCCCATAACCCCAGATATAAATCCTTCTCAATAATTTCATCAGATAAATGTAATAAAACACATTTTTGACTTTTGATAAAGTAGGTTTTGATTCCCCAATTATTATTATAGCCATCAGTCATTTTTACACATTTGTGTTTAAAGGATTATTGTAGATACTGCACAGCACTTAAACTTGTTTTAGGCTTTGCCTTAGTCACTCTTTCCCTTTTTGAACTGTACAAACCGCACAAACGAACCATCTTTAATTACCAGGTTGTATTTAACATTTTAACTGTACCAAGAATTAAAAAAATGAAAGACTTGAGAATGAAAACTACGAGTCGGTACATGGACGTGAACGAGAACGATCCCAAACCACGTATAAATCGTCCATAAAATGCTTACACGGGGTTTTAGCATGTAACCAGTCTAAAGTATGTTTAATCTCCACGTTCTCTTCCCCCGTCACGCAAATCATCAAAGCATTTGGGTCCAAAACGTGTGAGAACGTCCAAAAAACCTAGATGTTAATGATGGTTCTAAAGAAACACTAGACAGTTAAGTGTTCTCATGGTTTAAAAAAGGAAAAAATATGGCAATAAGGCAGAGAAAAAGACAGAAAGAGAAAAAGTGTCTCTCTGATTTCTGATTTGAATAAACAAAGTTGATGCACAGCAGAACATTGATGAGTGTGTTCCCCATCGTCCACTCTCTCTCTCTCTCTCTCTCTCTCTCGCACTACACTCATCCACATTGTCCTCGTTCTCTCCGAGATACACAGAGCAAGACGTATTATTCCCCGTTGGTTGAGACCTTGACAGTTACATTCTGATGTTAAATATGATTTGCAGCATTCAAGATTTTCTGCCTCTGAGGCTGATATATGCATCTGCATCTCATCTAAATGCCAAGGAAAGTCCACACAGGACTAAAGGCATAGAGGAACACATACAGATACACACACACACATTAGGGATGCGCATCTCCATAACTGAGGTCGATGCGATTCGCATCTCGATGCATAGCCAATGATACGATACGATACGATTCCCCCTCTCCATATGTGGCTTTTTACCAAACTGTTACCACAAAGTTCAAGGCACACAATTGTTTTGGATGCATTGAATTGTGGTTGATATGGGAGCCCCAGACCTGGCCCAGCAGAAAGCTAGCTCCATGAAGATACGTTTAAATGGGTTGGAGTGGAAGATCTCCTTGGGCTGGAATGTCTATACAGTATGTGTCTCACCTATATGGAGATCATCTACTGTCTAGTGTTATAAACTCTTATATACAGTACTATATTGCAGAATTAAAGTAGCATTAAGCATATACAGTGCCTTGCGAAAGAATTCGGCCCCCTTGAACTTTGCGACCTTTTGCCACATTTCAGGCTTCAAACATAAAGATATAAAACTGTAATTTTTTGTGAAGAATCAACAACAAGTGGGACACAATCATGAAGTGGAACGAAATTTATTGGATATTTCAAACTTTTTTAACAAATAAAAAACTGAAAAATTGGGCGTGCAAAATTATTCAGCCCCTTTACTTTCAGTGCAGCAAACTCTCTCCAGAAGTTCAGTGAGGATCTCTGAATGATCCAATGTTGACCTAAATGACTAATGATGATAAATAGAATCCACCTGTGTGTAATCAAGTCTCCGTATAAATGCACCTGCACTGTGATAGTCTCAGAGGTCCGTTTAAAGCGCAGAGAGCATCATGAAGAACAAGGAACACACCAGGCAGGTCCGAGATACTGTTGTGGAGAAGTTTAAAGCCGGAATTGGATACAAAAAGATTTCCCAAGCTTTAAACATCCCAAGGAGCACTGTGCAAGCGATAATATTGAAATGGAAGGAGTATCAGACCACTGCAAATCTACCAAGACCTGGCCGTCCCTCTAAACTTTCAGCTCATACAAGGAGAAGACTGATCAGAGATGCAGCCAAGAGGCCCATGATCACTCTGGATGAACTGCAGAGATCTACAGCTGAGGTGGGAGACTCTGTCCATAGGACAACAATCAGTCGTATACTGCACAAATCTGGCCTTTATGGAAGAGTGGCAAGAAGAAAGCCATTACTTAAAGATATCCATAAAAAGTGTCGTTTAAAGTTTGCCACAAGCCACCTGGGAGACACACCAAACATGTGGAAGAAGGTGCTCTGGTCAGATGAAACCAAAATCGAACTTTTTGGCAACAATGCAAAACGTTATGTTTGGCGTAAAAGCAACACAGCTCATCACCCTGAACACACCATCCCCACTGTCAAACATGGTGGTGGCAGCATCATGGTTTGGGCCTGCTTTTCTTCAGCAGGGACAGGGAAGATGGTTAAAATTGATGGGAAGATGGATGGAGCCAAATACAGGACCATTCTGGAAGAAAACCTGATGGAGTCTGCAAAAGACCTGAGACTGGGACGGCGATTTGTCTTCCAACAAGACAATGATCCAAAACATAAAGCAAAATCTACAATGGAATGGTTCACAAATAAACATATCCAGGTGTTAGAATGGCCAAGTCAAAGTCCAGACCTGAATCCAATCGAGAATCTGTGGAAAGAACTGAAAACTGCTGTTCACAAATGCTCTCCATCCAACCTCACTGAGCTCGAGCTGTTTTGCAAGGAGGAATGGGCAAAGATTTCAGTCTCTCGATGTGCAAAACTGATAGAGACATACCCCAAGCGACTTACAGCTGTAATCGCAGCAAAAGGTGGCGCTACAAAGTATTAACTTAAGGGGGCTGAATAATTTTGCACGCCCAATTTTTCAGTTTTTTATTTGTTAAAAAAGTTTGAAATATCCAATAAATTTCGTTCCACTTCATGATTGTGTCCCACTTGTTGTTGATTCTTCACAAAAAATTACAGTTTTATATCTTTATGTTTGAAGCCTGAAATGTGGCAAAAGGTCGCAAAGTTCAAGGGGGCCGAATACTTTCGCAAGGCACTGTATTACTCACACGCACTTATGCAAACATGCTTTCGTGCTCTGTGTTTGTGTGTGTGTGTGTGTGTGTGTGTGTGTGTGTGTTGTAGTAATACTTCAGACCAGCTCCAGATATAGAGATCACACACTAATAGTCTCCATGGAAACTGTTCTCACCATGTCTGGTTGCATCCAGACACAACAAGAAGCAGATAATATGAACCATCCTAAATAAACGGCGCTACACGCATCAGCTCACCTCGTGCCTTCAGCTTGGGAATATATTATTGTTGTTTATTGACAGCGACTTCACGTCATTGGCGACCGTCTTGTGCATGCCAAAAAAAAACAAAAAACAGGCAGCTAATTGTCTTCACGTGCGTAAATACTAATCGCGGGATTAAAGGCTCGCTGCGGGTGCTGCTCTTTTGAAAGAAAAAAGGGTGGAAATTGAATATTTTTTTAAGCTTCTTCCCCCCATGTCTTCAAGAAGAAATCAATTATGTCCCCCGGCTTGTTGGTCTGGGAAGCTATTTTGTGACGCGCAGCAGCAAGGTTATGAGTATGAAAGGTTCCAAGTGTGTTTTTATATTAAATAGAGGTCTGTACGAGGTCTTAGGGTGATACTGTGTGTTAAGACAACTCTTTCAACGGGCTCTTTATTTTCCTTTACTATACAGCAATTTCAGAAAACACATACGACCACAGACCTCTGTGCTCTCCTATGGCTCTTTAACTTTGCCACTGCTGACCGAACCACAGAACACTCATTAGAAAAACTCTACACTGCACCGACTGATGCTTTACTGATTCCACTGCAGCGCTCTATTCCCTTCAGATTAATTGGCCCTGACTTTCTTTCAGTTAGGATCTCTCCTATTGTGATATAACCTTTACTATCAGGTGCGCTTATTAGCTAAACGCTAAGCTTAGGGTCTGTTTCCTACGATATACAAATTACACAACAACTCACTACAAAAGAAATGTAAGGTTTTCACAGACACTAAATGCTATTTCTGAGCAAGTCAACGTTCACTATAAGTACAAACAAAACCCAACCCCTTTTTCGAAAGAAAAAAAAAAAGAGGATTAGCAACTGCTGCTTCACTAATTGAACAAGATGGCTACCGTACCTCCGTAAAGAAAGTTTGCATGTTCCCACCTCGTATCAGAGAGTTTGGTCCTTGTGTTAAACTCCAACGGTGCCAGAGGTACCGCAAAGCATTCCCGGTAGCTCTGGGAGCTAGCTGGGTTTATTTTGCCGATCCGTAAACGTTCCGTTAGTTCCTATCCATCATGGAGATTCTGCAGGCTGGCGTCTGTCACACCTGATACTTTTTTCTCGATTGCCCCTGATCTCTACGGAAAAAAAAAAACAAGACTGTGAAGTCCAAATCAATGGTCGACCGATATATCACAGAGGCCGATATATCAGCCGATATTTGGAATTTTGTAATTATCGGTATCGGCCCGATAAATCTTTCAAGTTGGCCGATGTTTTTCAAAACGCATTATGACACCATATTTCGCATTTGCACTTTTTCTTTAACCACTTTCTAACACAACGCTATGTTGTGTCAAATTCGTGCAGCTCCGGCGAGGGGGACACACATGCAATCGGCATGAATTTGAGCAAGAATTCAAACGCGTTGCCACAAACAAACAAAAAACCACTGGAATGAAAGTTCGGTCGTGCGAGGTGGATGAGAGAGAACTTTAGGGTAAGTAACAATATTATGTTTGAACTCCTGATTGGTGTAATGTTGTTTCGGTCGATATGCTGCAAAACCAAACGTGCAATTATACATCCGCAGGGTTGTATAAGTTTTTACGAGGAAACAGACAAGCGAAAAAAAAAATCTATAAACAGATAAAACAGCCATAAATCTTTATTATTCATAAGGTAACTTATACTTGAAGTAAAACTATGTATTGTACATTAAATATATAGAATTACACATACTATTTATAAATATCCATAAAATTAATGTATGAATATTGATTTGTCCGTTAAGCAATGAGCAATTTTCTACCTCCACACGTCACAGTCAATTACAATTCTGTAACTGTCCTCTTGTCGACAACATGCAGGAACTGTTAAACTTAATTCACGAAACCATATAGGGTAGAAGGAGACAACCCTGTGGTGAACAGGTTGAAACCTGTCGACGACCGTATTCACGGCGTCGCCGAACAGGCTAGTGGGTACGACGGGGGCATCCAGGAGCAAAGCTCTGTCCCTGTCAGGAATATCTGACAGGATGAGCTACAGATGCCTCTCTATGGCCACGAGGGGTGACATGGACCGGCAAATGGCTCTAGCAGTCTTCTTAATGGCCCTGAGAGCAGGGTCCCTAGCACAGCATAGCTCTCGGACAGCTCCAGCTCTCGAAGCAGGTCAGTCTGATAAGCCTGCAGCACTGCTATGGTGTGCAGGCAACCAGCGACTTGACCTTCTGCATGTAATCTTTGCCCACCAAGGCAGAGGAAGTCCAAAGGGGGGACTTAAGGGACGATGCAGCACCCGGGGAGAAATGGCCAGCTAGCGTCTCTTTAACCCGGGGCATCACCCCATAATCGCACTCTTTTAGCCCTACTACATTTGTGTAGAGGAATACATTGGAACAATGGTCAAGCAATTTCAAGTCACCACCTGTTAAAGCAACTCAAACAGGACTGGCTATGAGGGAGTTTCAGCGGGTTCACTGGCATCCATAACCTCCCCCTCCTTGGAGGAAGAGAGGTGGAGCGCAGCGCTCCCTCCACAGGGGGAAGAAACCGCTGAATGGTGTGTTTCCGAACCCTGGGAAAAGGCGCTGGATCTGGCATGTGAAGCCAAAGAAAGGGATCTGCGATCCCCACGACGTGGATCACCGACCCTTATTGAAGAGCGCTCTGTGGAAGCGGAGGGTTCGCAAGGACATGCGACCACAACGAGAGCAGTCGGCTCTCTCGAAAACAGACTGAGCATGCTCCACTCCCAGGCAAGCTATACACAAGCTGGGCAGAGAGTAACACACAGCCGTACTCATGCTTGCTTTTCAATTTTGTATTTTTTTTATGACACACACAGTGCATATACATTTTATATATATTTTATACATGTATGAAATTTTGCAGCAGCCCAGAAGTTAAACTCATGCATCAATAAACGTGTCGTTTTTTTTTTTTTTTTTAAGGAACAGATGGAGCTCTGTGTTTCCTGAAAAAAAAAAAGTCTTTAGCTGGAGTGGCTTTGAAGGGCAAGAGCAAGACAATAAAAACTAATGCATATATGCACAAAAATGTGCATGCGTGTCTTCATACTGTAAATAAATCCAGTGAAATAACTGTAGAGAAAGGCATAGTGTAGGTTAAATATGTATGAGGGATTATGGGTATAAGAAGAAAGATGGGAAAGACGAAAAGAAGACAGAGTGAAAGGAATGAAACTGAGAAGTATGTAGGAGGAAAGCAATAAAACAAGAGGGCTGAGATAGCGGGAAGACAAATGAGAGCGATCTGTGCTGGAGTAGCTTATATGAGCCGTTCATTAGCTTCCTGTGGATCGACGCTTTTAGACAACACTGATCTCCATATACACATACACACACACGTTTATCCTTGCAGGGGTCTTTCACTAATTAATCAGCTTGAAATATGCTAATCCTTTCTCTAAAAAAAAAAACATTTTTGAGATTTTTTTTTTTTTTTTTTTTTTTTTTTATTTAACAAAGCAGATATTCTAACAGGAAGTGCCCTAATGTCCTCCAAGATCACATTTGTCATAGTTCTGTCTTTATATCATATTAAATACTAAATTACTTTAGTGGTACAACGAATGCTGGTACCAACTTTGTCGTTTGAGATCAGGAAGACTTTCAACAAGCCCCCAATGAAAAACCATTCAGCAACTCGTACATGATGATTGTCGGAAAACAAGCCACATGATCTCACTTCCAAACTTGGTTGTTTGGATTGTATCTGAAGCTAGTTAGCTAAATTCTAGGGGGATGAAGCCGGAGCAGAGAAAAGCAATTCCCTGCTGTTTTCTCTGGTGTCTGCATGGAACATGGTGTAGTATGAGCTCTTATTATTAAATATGAATAAATGATAATGTTTTTGGATATTGACAAATTAATGCAATACATTTTTTATATATTGAATAAATTGAGTAATCAAGAAAGTTGGCATAAATGAAATTGTTTGAATTAAATAAAATTAAATATATGACATTGGATAGACCCCAATTGGGTAATAAATATGTGTTTTCTAAAGATATGATCTACTCAACTGTTCTACTTATTTCAGCATACTGTCAAAAATGGCCGAGAATTAGCGCAAGCGCTAAAATACGACGAACTACAAATGGTAATTCCGGTACGGAGCAAGAAGCCACAGTGACACTACGCTTCAAGTTTAATAATATTTTTTTTTCAAAGCGCGGAGATTAAACAAACTTGCGGTCCGCCACTTAATACACTCCAGAGGTAACTCAGATGTTTCGCAAGTAAAAGGGGTTGCATTCTGAGAGCTTGAACGAGATACCAGAGGTCCCTTTGTGTTCTCTGGACCTGTCTGATCCATTCTGATGCCCTACTTCTGGATGGATTTCTCATCATTTGGAACCTGCTTGCTGCTGCAACAGATAGCACCACATGGACAACCTGCAAATCCATGAGATTGCTGTGGATGAAACCACTTAGAAACCATAGAAGATGACTTTGCACTCAAGTCTTGTCATTGAACAGTTGATAGCATAACAGAAATCAGAACGAATCTTATAATAAACTATATAAATAACCTAAATTTATCTGTAAAACTGCTCTTTTACACTTTTTCTGAATTATATTAAAATTATTTCATGGCTAATACTAGGTCCCCTGGTGGTCTAATGGTTAGGATGCGGCGCTCTCGCCGCTGCGGCCCGGGTTCGATCCGTGGTCAGGGAACCAACCCCAGCCATTAGGGTTGCACAAGCCTTAGTGCCGGTGCCAAGCCCGGATAAATGGGGAGGGTTGCATTAGGAAGGGCATCCAGCGTAAAAACATGTGCCAAATCAAACATGCGGATGGTCCGCTGTGGCGCCCCCTAATGGGAGAAGCCGAAAGAAAGTTTATTTCATGGCTAATACTATTTCTATTGAAAGACTTGAGTTTTACATGTGCTAATACCATACTCAGAGGTGTAAAGAGGAACTAAAAATCATACTTCAGTAAAAGGATAGATCGCTTTCTGCAAAATACATCTTTACAAATTAAAGTACAAGTTAGGACTTGAGTAAACGTCTTCGAGTATCTGATTTGAACGGTACTTGACTGGTGTAGACTCACAAATGCACCAGACCTCAACACCGAGACGCATGTTAGTGAAAATCCTACGATACAAATCGAATTGTGCATCAACATTGCCCATCAACACAACATCCTCTTCAACATGCCAGAATAAAACAATCTAAAAGCTTCGAGTAAATAATTTTACTCTAAAGTAACTATTCAGAGCTGACTGACTGATTAGAAAATGTGTCTTAAAAAGACGCTCATTGTCAATTCAAATGTAATGGAGTAAAAAGTACATCTATCGAATCATAAATGTTTTATATCTTTGCTACTCAGTAAAACTAGAAAGTAGCCAAAAAATGATTCAAGTACAGTAACAAAGTACACTTACTCAAATACTTTACACCAGTGCTCCTACTTTGCGCCACGGACCGGTTTAATGTCGGACAATATTTTCACGGACCGGTCTTAAAGGTGTGGTGGATAAATACAACAAAATCAAATGATACGACAATAAAAACTGGTATTTTCTAAATCTAATAATAAACGTGAATCCACTGTGTTGTTGTTTGTTCATTTTGCTCGCTTGGGGGTTTAAATTTAGCGGTAATGTTTTATGTGTTAGCGGCCGGAGCTCCTTTCAGAAGGTAGTGGATGGAGGTAAGTCATGTGACCGGAGCTCCTTTAAGAAGGTAGTGGATGGAGGTAAGTCATGTGACCGGAGCTCC
>JAAIIK010000159.1:315143-327281 GCA_014706435.1 Silurus glanis
ACACACACACACACACACACACACACACACACACACACACACACACATTGAGAAAAACATGCATAAATTAGCCTAGGTTCAATCGTAATTGCTATACATTTAAAAATCTTCTCGTTCATACTCGTGTCAACATATTCGATCGTATCCTTCAACAAATGTCTAATGATCGCAGCTCGTCTGAAAGTGCCGAAGCGTCAATCCAGGAACACTTTTGCCCATGTGTTTTATAAGTGAGTCTGCTGAAGACCAATGGATGACTAGCGGATGACTCAAAAAAAAATCCAGTGTGCACGATTTGGCTCTTCCTTTAATAACCACACGACCTACTGACTTGGAAATCTACTGTACTCAATTAGCCAGGCACCATCTCACCGTGATACTGCTCCACCTCCACCTTTATAGATCTCAACCACCTGCATACTGTGCTGTAGATCTGCCACAGGGCTCGGATTCAACCTTTCACCACAGTAACGTGGTTTGTAGCAGATAATGGATTGGATTACTCCATTTGGCATCAATGGACTATCGTCAGATTTCACTCTGAGAAATAAATGTAGTTCTACTGACACTTTTGGGAGAGAGTGTAATCTTGGGGCAAGGACTACCAGCTTCACAATGCACTGGGTTAAAATCTAAACAAAATGTAAAAATAGCTAAAGAAGCTTATTTTATGTACAGCAAACGGGTCCCAAATCAGGTCCGCCATCACACAGATTTGGGATCCAGGAATCTGTAGATACGAATGACTAGGGTTCTTGAACAAATCTGATCTGAAATGACGAGAAATGTGTTTGCAACCAATTTAAATACAAAATAACATAATGGGCTGAAGAGCAGCGATGACTTTAAAAAAATACAGTGAATTTCCTTGTAAATGAATAGATTTTTATTAAATTTTTGCCATGTACTGAACATCACATGGTGGGAATAAAAAAAAAAAAAAAACTTTCTCCAAGGACCAAAAATAAACAAAACAAAAAGATAACAAAACTAATTCAGAAATGACATGTTGGTTCTGGCTGAAGGGCTTCAACATTATTCATTGAATTGATGGTTTCAAATTTTTTTCCGCTTGTTTGATGTGACTTCAAATGTTTTTTTAATGTTATTACCTTTTTTTTTTTTTCTGGTTAATACATCAACTTACAATAGAGACAGGATACAACTGAGCACTTGAAGGTTCCTCCAAAGCCCAATAGACTACACCACTAGACCATTCACGTGCATGTTCACGCACCTGATTCCCATTTCACGGTCGTTAGAGTTTGTACATAAAACTCACGGTTCACTGGAGTGTCTTCCGTTCGTCAGCGCATGAATATCGATTGCCGTTTCATGCCGTCGCTTTGGTGCTCGGGTGTGTGGTGTTTCTCGTTATGTTGTGTTTGATTTAGAATGCATGTTGTTTGCACATTAAAAAAGAACGTCCTGCACCTGTATTCTCGTTCCTATAGGGTTAGAAGTCATAATTAAGCCCAGAAGTCACTTATATTGTCCTTCAGTCATTAAGTTATGCGCTTGTCTACCTTGTTTTCCAAAATAGCCAATTTAATTGACCAGGAATGTCACATTTTGACAATACATCTACATACGGATGTGCTTCTCCATAACTGATCCATAGCCAACTTTACGATACATTAAAGACACATATGAAGCAGCTAGCGACGCGATACGATTCCACACAATGCGATTCAATTTGCTTCACACAATTATTTCTTTGATTCAGACAAACAGCAAATCATCAATTTACTTGCTGACTTCTAGCGCATGCCATTTTTCCCGTTCTGTGTGCAGGAAGATGCAGCTCTACCTCTGCCATGTTAATCTGTGCTCTATGTGAACGGCGTATCGCGTTACAAATGCCAACTTGTATCTTTTTTTAATCCGATGCATCACTTTGTTAACGTCAATGTTTAGTCAACCTTGATCTTCCCGTGCCTGTAATTCAATTGTGTTGCCAGATCTTTTATTTTGCCACCGTTTAGTTCATATTTCCAAATTTGGAATGATAGAAATGTGGATTTGTGTCACAGCTGTGAGACTTTTATCTTCCAGAACAAATGAACAACCAGGTTAAGCTCCTAATGAAATATTGTACAGAAAATAGACAAATATTAATAATAGAACACATTATTATTAGTATTATATTGAAAAAAGTGCTACGTTTTGTCATTTTTTTCACTGAAAACTCCATTCTGTCTACATGCTAGTGAGCAAATCAGGGATTTCTTCTTCGAAAATGAAACCGTGATGAACAGCTGGAGAGAATGTACCTGACCAAGCGATGGCAATTCAACCTGCGAGGGAAGCGGAAGGATGAAACAGAAACAATAACAAAATTAGCTATTGTGTGTATCTGCGCTAATATATATAGGTACCACGCGTCAGAGTGTAAATAACACACTTATTTTTCATTCCGATTGAAATATTTTGAGCTTTTCATTCAAGAAACGCTTTATTAAGCCTAATTTCTGGCTCGATGTTTTATTCGAGTAATTACAGCTATTGTGTTAAACGGCAGCGAGCTACGAATTCGGCCCGGCTAAAATCACGGCCCTCGCGAGACCAGAATTACTATGCTTATCGTGATGCTGCAGATGCACTCCCTCAGGCCACAGAGGTTGCACAAAGACCATGAAAAAAACATGCATGTTGTGCGCTGTGTAGTTGTGAATATGCACTTTGATTCTGTCATAGCCAGTCTCTAGATGTGTTCCCAAGTCTGGTGGTGTGTGGGACAAAAACAAAGAAAAGGAAATAACCTTCAGATGTAACCACATTCTGGATGATGAAAAATAGGTGAAAATCTTATCTTTAGAAACGATACATACACTGTATGCCTATAGATACGCCATAATACTGCACACTGTATATAAACACTGCATTTCCTTTATTGTACTTATTGTATATTTCCATGTTCTCATATATCAGACCCTGTGCACATGTAAATATTTTACACTGCTACCAATGAACATCTGGTTAGATGCTAACTGCATTTATATATATTATTTATATATGTGTGTGTGTGTGTGTGTGTGTGTGTGTGTGTGTGTGCTCTACATGAACTGTAGTGAAAGATCTCCTGCTTTAGAGCTCTAACATCAACCCTAATCAACATCTTTGGGATGAATGCTGACCACACCCCAGGCCTCCTCACGTTCTCACCTGACATAACCTGCCTTTACTTTACTAACACCCCTCTTCACACACCTCCACATGCACACTCTGGAACATCTTTCCAGAAAAGTGGAGGTTATTATACTGTAAGTGCAGACCAGCTTTTGTCCATAAAGTGTGTGTATATAAACATATTCAAAAGTAAGCGTTTAAAGACTTTTATTTTTGTTCTAATAAAAGTTGCAGTAGCCGAGCAAAATAAGGGGGATTTCGAGATTTTAAAACAGCGTAAATAGCAGCGGTCGAATTGCACACACACACACCGCTGATTATACTGCCGAGACGGATAGCAGGATAAAAAAAGGCTACTCATTGAATTATTGAGTGATTATTTCTGCATTATTACAGCAAACAGTAATCAGTCAAGTCAAGGAAGATGATGACACCGCCGTTCATCAAATATTGTGACGGAAATTTAATCAATCAGGCTTGTGAGTAACGTGATTAAACCGTTTTCATTGTAAACTGATTATATGTGCTGTTCATTTCACAAACACTGGTTTTTCCCATTCAGGTTGCCTGTATAGAAATAGGTGTCGTGTCATGGAGGAGCAATCATTTACCATGATTTATAATAAGAATCATTTAAATGTTTGCTGCTTTTAAAAAAAAAAAATACATTAAAATGCATTTCAAGTGAATCGAAGCAGGTTTCTTACATGATGTACACAAAACCAGCTCCGGGAAGACATGGTGTATTACGGTTTGCGGTGGAGGAACTCGCATGTCCTGCACAGAACCCTGATCTCAACCCTACTGAACACCTTTGGGATGAACTGGAACATCAGCTGAACCCCAGACCAACAGTATCCTCACCATCAGTATCGCACTAATGATCTTAATCGCTTTAAAAATATAGTGGATTCTAGATTTCCAAAATTGTGGGACATATCGTAGTTTTTTGGACACCTGACCTGATTTCTATGTGTTTTTTTTTTTTTTTAACATCCCATTCTACAGTCAGCCCCCGTTTTCTGTTGCAATAACCGCCATTCTTCTGGGAAGATGTTCCACTAGATCAATTCGATATCTTCCATTCCAACCCATGTAAAGCAGATGTTCATGGAGCTGGCTTACGTCCAATAATATGTCCATCACACATGAGTTTGATGGTAAATAACTTAGTATACAGTATGTAACATGCAAGCGTGTTACTCTGGATAGTGATACACTTTACTAGTTTTAATCGCAATTTTCTATAAAAATCATGTAAATGCTCCGATCGGCCTCGACAGAACGATGAGATTTTCTGCCGTCACTCATAAATGGACCTGCCTGCAAATTTGGTAGAATAAAATCCATTCCACTTTGATGTTTGAGCCATTGGTGTTTATTAGGGGGGTCAAAATCTCAATTTCATGGTGTAAGTACAATCTGACAATCTGATTTTATAGGTTTTAGGTATATCATGGGCTCTTCTCCGAACTGTATAGGAAATATAAGACCCAAACCTGCTCCAACATGACAATGCTCCTGTGCACAAAGCCAGCTCGATTAAAATAAGGACCAAATGTGGAATGGGATTTTCAGAAAGTATATACGAATCGAACGGTGAGGTGTCCACATACTTTTGCAAATATCCTAGCGATCCTATTTTATATTTACACCTGTACATTCGAAAGGTACTGAATGATTAAACTCCGCGATTAAGAACTCGCGAGACTCCTCCAGCACTCGTTTTGCTCTAAAGGCATGTACATCCTTATTCGTGCTGAACATGCGAAAGGTTGCGCCACTGAAGCACATTGAAGTTTGGTATCGTTTTCATTTCACAGGCTGTCGAGTTTTCATCTGTGTTTGCTGGCTGCATCGAAAACCGCCATTTTTTTTTTTTTTTTTTTTTTTTACCAGCATCTAACAAACATTGGTGTGCAGATGGATTTAGACTGCCAATCAAACAGCAGCATGCAAGCGTCAATAATGTGCTCACGGGAACCATTTTCTGCATGTTCCATAAATATATGGGTTGGATGAGAGATGAGCAGAGGTGTAAAAAGAACCTGAAATTCAATTGAGTAATATATATATATATATATATATATATATATACCTTCTCAAGCTGCTCAACAGAGAGCATGAGTTACTGGAACCATGTCCTGATGAGCCTGAGATAAACTTGTCTGGTTCAGATGGTGTCCAGCATGTGTGTTGACGCCCTGGTGAGGAGAACCAGGAAAATTGTGTCTTGCCTACAGTCAAGCCTGGTGGTGGTAGCATCATGGTCTGGGGCTGCATGAGTGCTGCTGGTACTGGGAAGCTGCGATTCATTGAGGGGAAACATGGATTCCAACATACTGTGACATTCTTCAGAAAGTGGGCCGTCTTCCAAAATATATATTTTGTATAAATATACTGAAAGGCCTATACTGTATATTGATTGGTTGCCCTGAATGACCGATTTCTTTTCACTTGTGCAGGACTGGGCAAGTCTAAATGTTATGGACTAAATAATTAAAGACTTTCTATACACAGTGTGGACTGTATAGATTGGGGATACATGTAGAATTGATCGATGACATGACACTTTAACCTTGTCTGTATGTATTTATCCAACTAATATTCTTTGCAGAAAGACTGGAGCGTTTTAACAACCCTTAAATATAATGAACAAAGCATCATATTTTCCTCATCTCAATAGAAACGCTTTCATTCAAGTATGGTAATGGAGGCAATTATTCATCATTAAATCATTAGCCTTTGAATTGGATCCCACTGGTACCTGGCGAGGGGGAGTACGGGGTACCGGGCTCAGTTCAATCAGCATTCCTTTCATGGCAAAATCGCCCCAGTCCCTCTTCTTTATATATCACATGCACAGAAATATTCAGGTAAGAATCCAGAAGTCTACTGAGTAAAGCCTGACCCCCCACCACACACACAGACACACAACTAGCAAAAAACACCAGGCTGTGTACAATAATGACAGTGCTGCCCCCTCATTTCCAAAGAAATCCCTGTGCCTGACTGACTCACTCACTCAGTCTCTCGCTCTTTATGCCTCTAGGTACATGTATTCCTTCTTTGCAAATCTACTCACATGCATCGCATGTCTGAGATCAGAGTAAACCAATTAGATATGCACTTCATTTCCCAGTATCGTGCGTAGTTGCGATAAAACATGCATTGAAGAGGTTAGCATGCATCTATCTATCTATCTGTCCATCCATTTTCCACATTACTGGTCCTTTGAGCCAGGTTCCCTGGTGGTCTAGTGGTTAGGATGCGGCGCTCTCACCGCTGCGGCCCGGGTTCGATCCCCGGTCAGGGAACCAACCCCAGCCACTCTTAGTGCCGGTCCCAAGCCCGGATAAATGGGGAGGGTTGCGTTAGGAAGGGCATCCAGCGTAAAAACATGTGCCAAATCAAACATGCGGAGGATCCGCTGTTGCGCCCCCTAATGGGAGAAGCCGAAAGAATGTCTTGACTGGTCCTTTGAGCCACACTGCATGAGATCTAGTGGAATTAAGCTGCATTTCTCTTTTAAGCATTATCGCTTTAACCTCGCTGGAGCAACACCGTCTGAGAAATCGACATTTCTTTCGTTGGAATGAATGAATGCTGATCACATTTCAAATGAACCAGACGAACCCACTGGAAGAAGCATGAAATGGTTTGATTTACAAGTTGCTGCTGGCAGCTGGTGGTGTTATGACAATGAAACGCTACTGGAACGTGTGTAAGCCTCGTTAATTGTCGACGGAAATTTCGCCTGGTTAAATAGGAATTTTTGGGGCCATTGTTCGTGTGAGGTTTAAATTTTGTATTCCTGTCTTTTTTTTTTTCATAAAATTGATGAATTGTGCAGATGAATCTTGAACGTCACTAATGAAGGCGGAATCGGATCAACCGATCATCAACCAGTTCTCTAAAACAGGTCATGGGTGAATCTCGTGAAACTTCGATTGCCGAGCAAATGTGCAGAATCACAATTTCTGAAAATGGAGGAAGAACCGAGGAAAAGAATGAACTCGGTTGCAGTGCAGTAAAAGTGTGAATCCCGTCCGGTGTCTTACCATCAATATATCACATACAGCAGTGTGTACATTTGTGCTGTCGAAATCCATCGATGACGTACAGAAGAAATTCGGTCCTGCGCATTTTCAATCGCTTTAATCAGGAAACCGAGACGATCGCTGACGCAAACACTTACTTTAGAGAGATGAACGATGAAGGATTTTGAAAAAAGTGCAGGCTTTTGCAAGAAATCCAATGTGTTGTGCTGTTTGTACAAGATGTTTTGAGAAGGAATGAACTTCCTGGTTTGCAGGGATGATTCGAGAAAAACGCTCCGAAGCAACGTAGAAAAACTGTAACCGCGGTCCAAATTCAGACAATCCATTTAAGATGTGTGCTCATAAGAAGATCCCTACCAAAATGTTTGCATCTAGGTGGAACTGGATGCTATTCGGTAAATGTCTGTAACGGTGCGGTGAACCTTGCACAAGGTTATCCCCTACAGGCGAACGACCAAGTGGAAAAAGCTAATCAAGAGATAGAACCATCCATGCATTTGTTCTGCACCAATAACCAGGAGCACAAATGCTCTCTTGGGGGTAAATCTATGAAGAACTCTCTCCAGAAGTCAGCCATCAAGCTCATATTCATCTAGTGCAAGTTCGGATCCCAGCCCAGCACTGAATTTTGACAAAAGGTTCAATCGGAGTGTGCAGTCAAAGCAGTTTGAGATCGTTGCAGAGGAAGCTATGAACATTTCTGAAGATTGCTCGACCTACTGTATCTCAGGCAAATTCTACAATCAATGTACACATTTTACTTACCATGTCACAGCCACTCAGACATTTCACGAGATCTCCTGATTGGAATCATTTTCAAGAAAGTTCAATCCACTACAACACGTCAAAACATATTCAAAACCTAAAGTTTGAAGGAAATCCTGCATTCATCCCACAGAGAAGGCAAACTCTATAAATCATGGAACGGAAGGCCTCTGGACCTGAGGACAGGCTCTGGATTCCAGCCCATGATGTTCTTGTTGAAGACTACTCAGGTCCACATCTCAGGGGAGAACTAAGAAGAACTGCAAGGACTTTTACATGTGAAAATAGTGAAATCGCACAGTAAATATTCCAGACATCAAATCCCTTTCCAGGAATCTTTGTAAATATCTTTTTTTTTATCGTGTTCTAGCGGAACACTTTATATGACCCAATGTTTATGTCAGAATCTGGGTCTTACTTTTAGCAATGCTGTTCCTGCTAAGTTCCTCCTGCATGCCCTCATAGTACAGTATATACTTCTTTAAGCCACTGTAGTATAAAAGCATGCATAACCATGTGTTCTTGCTCCCTATATGTTCTTCTACTGCCTGATGTGATGCTGGTACATGAGACATTTCTACTGCTGTGTCTCTTCTTGCCCTCAAGGCTTCCCTGATTCATCCTACCTCTGTGGTTTTCTGTTGCTGTTACAGATAGCCCATGGTACACATGGATCCTCGAGAGATTTTTCACCAATTTTTAATGCCTGGTATTTTTTCAAGCTCCATCTGTACACTAACAATTTCCACTGCAGCCTCAGATTTCTGCTCCAAGCTAGCAGGAGTGGTACCCAATCTGAGGTTGTGTGCCTCGAGGTCTGAGCTTTGAATTTTGAGACCATTTTCTGAGGTGGTTAAAAGAGTATAGACCAGTCTGGGCATTCTTCTCTGACGCTTTTAAAACCGATATTCACCAGATTATTAAGTTTGAACTAGATTATGTATTTTCTAGAGACGCTCTCAGAAGCTCTACCTTCTAAAATCTCCTTTATGCTTTCAAACATCATTTCAGGAAAACTTTGTACAGCTTGGAATCATTTTGCTATCTGAATATTTGCTTCCTGAAAACTATTGCTCAGGTGCTGGAGCTGGTTAGTTTCCACTTTCCCAAGGTTTATAATCTTTTTTTTTTGAGTAATGTTTACTTCATCCAATACAGCCCAGAAGGCAGTCGATTTCCTAGAAGTCAAGGCTGTGTTTTCTTACGTCTGGAAAAAAAAAAAAAAAGCTTCATAATAAATACACGAACCAACTACACAGCAGCACGGTGACCTTTGGCATGCTCTTGAATCAATGATACCCTGTTTAGCATACAAATGAACAGCATGTGTGCATCCGTGCATCCATCTGTTAACACTCCTTAGTGAGCTGACGGATGAGAAAATGGTTGAGGAACGACGAAACGTGGTGTCCTCAATAACGCGCTACGAGTAAAGCGCTTTTAGGAAGACCGTAGCTGACGCTTGTGATCGAGGACGGCACCAAACGTCCCGAGCGAATCATCACACGTGTTGTTTTACGGTATACGAAATCATTGTTTGTCGTATTCGTACAAATTGTGAGGTTGAAAACGGTACAATAGTTCTAGATTTCTTCATTATAGACCATGAGGAGACTGGAAGGAATATTGATGAGGACATATGAAGATCTTAATGAAGAAGAAGAACCGTTCAATGTTCTCGAGATTGGTTTAGACATGGAGTGAAATCACTGAAATTCTGCTACACAACAGGTCCAAAAAAATGTATATTTGGGTCTTTTAGGGTTTACAGTAGACAAAGGAGTTTTACAGAATAGAAAGTGGTTATATATAATTCTACGTTCGTCCCTCAGGAACGATCCTCAGAGTGGTGATGTGGCAAAGCAAAACTCCCTGAGATGTCACGAGGAAGAAACCTTAAGAGGAACCAAACTCAAAAGGGAACCGAATATCCGTTCATTAATCAGAGTTGTGTATCAGAGATGGTTCTTGATGTCCTGCTGCTGCTCCCATACTAAGATTAATTAAAGGTTATTCACCCAAATTTCTACACAAGTTAAATAACTACCTCGTTATTTAACAAGGCAATTCTGTACATTTTATATATATATATATATATAAAACATGAATTACAGAATGACTATAAAGTAACCTGTTCCTAGTAATATATTTCCATCATTTGCTTTGAATGAACAAAATTCCATCTCAGATTCAGTCAACTCTCTTCCCACTCTTCTGGGAAGATGTTCCACTAGATTTTAGAGTGGAGATTTTGTGCTGATTCAGCTGAACCATTCATTTGCCCTGTACAACAACGTGCTGTTGTACTGTATGTTGAGGAACCAAACAACCAAACAAACCGTACACAACCAATGCAATTATGTTAATTGAGCACTTTTATATCATCATTAATAAAAAAAAAAACACTATTATCCATAGAAAAACATGCATGCATAATTAATGAGTTTCTATAGGAATATATTCTGCAGCAGCACTACCTTCTTGTTTGTATAATATATATATTTTTTAACTTTTAAACCTAGAAAAGTAATGTAGATAACATTTATTCGTTTAATGATATAGCGATGATCGACATTTTAGCCATTGAACTTTAGTTTTTTACTCATTAAACTGGTCAAATAAACAAATTCAATAACAGATTAATATCCAAATGAGCAATGTTTTAGTGATTTATATTTATATTTCAGCCACATAGCTTAATTTATTATAATCTCAATACAGTTATAAGGCAGTAGTTATCGTCGGAGGTTACGGTTAGTGGCACATGATGGAAACGCCATGCAGTTTGTATTTGATCAATACACAATAAATGCGGTCTGAAATGTTTGTTTTATAAAATATCGGATAGAACATTAACTTTCGTAATTAAAAAAAGGCAATAAAATGTATCTTGCAACGTCGGCTATGTACAGACATGTCGGTTTCTTTCGTTTCTTTTTCGTCCTGTTTTGTTTTTGGTTTTTTTAGTTCAATACATTTTTCAATTTCGAATGCAAAATATACGGACACAAGTTTCCCAGTCCGCATTCCGTCTCATTTGCTCTAACAATAAGCTCCACTCTTCTCCAAACGGCCACTAAATGTTAAATGTGGTGTTAGAAAAGCATTTGCTTTCAAATACTTACAGTTGTAAAAAAAAATGTATAAACCTTGACATAATAAAAATGGAAAGCAAAGCAAATGTGATCAGAATTGACACAATCGGGTAGCCATTTTCCTGTTCTTGGCTCACAGTAGTGAAACCTGATATGATCTGCAGCTCATTTATGTCAAGGTTTAACGAATAGATGTATATAAAAACATGCTTTACCGGTTACAGGTTGTGAAGCATCTACTGATGATGTAGCCTGGATGCATCAACAAAACAGCCCAGAATTCTGAGGTGAGTATGTAATAAATAAATAAAATACAAACCAGAGGTCTTCACCCTTTCTGCACTGCCTGATCCATTATAATGACCTCCTTCTGGAAGGAGTCTCGTCATCTTTAAAGAACTCGCTGCTCCTGAGAATGGACACTCGGGTCTCTACCTGTGACCAGCAAAACAGACTTCATGATGAACCTCTTTGCATACGAGGTTGGTATCAAAAGGTTTTGAGACTCGCTCTGTTAACAAGAAAGTACTTTATTTATCTACGTTTTCACACTGCGAGCTGGATCTTCATCTTCGGTAAGTCTGGCGAGCATGGTGGGTGCGAAATGAGATCGTCGTTTGGCACAATGACTTATTAAGGTAAGTGGTCCCTGTGAATGTGCGTGCAGCCTCGTGCTGCCATCTGTTGGCGTGTTACAAAAATGTATAATTTTTTGAAAAATGTATTTTCAGAATTACATCATGCCAAAGATTTTCCCCTTGATGTGAAAAGGTTGTGGAAGGAGATCTTGCCATTGCTTCCTGGCATTATCACACTACGAGAAGAGGAGTTGATATCCAATTTTCGCTTAGCGGGAGGGGCCCTCTTTTGGGCCCTTGGTTTGCGCTTGGCTGGAGGGTGATGTGGGAGGACACCTTATCGACTTCAGGCTGAAGGGTGGTGTGGGAGGCCACCTTGTCTGCCTTGGGTTGGAGCATGGCGTGGGAGGTCACCTCGTTGGCCTCAGGCAGGATTGTGTTGTGGGAGGCCATCTCGTTGGCTTCAGGCAGGAGTGTGGTGTGGGACGTCACCTCATAGGCCTCAGGCAG
>JAAIIK010000159.1:331551-352905 GCA_014706435.1 Silurus glanis
GGGGGGGGGGTTTGTTGCTGATGTATAAGCCTCCTTTGAGTTGGTATAGAATAAATCCAGTGTTTTATTGTCTCTGGTGTGGCATGAAACATACTGGGTGAATGTGGGCAGAGTGGAGGATGGAGGGGCATGATTAAAATCTCCAGAGATAATGAGAAGGGCATTTGGGCTCTGTGTTAACAGTCTGTTAACAACAGAATGCAGGACATCGCATGCCGATTCACCATCAGCAGAGGGTTGAATATACGCAGCTATCACGATAACATGCGAGAATTCCCTCGGCAGATAGTACGGCCTCATGCTAGCGGCTAACAGCTCAATGTCCTTACAGCAGATCTGTTCTTTAATAGTGATGTGACCAGGTTTACACCATCTATTATTCACAAACACTGCCAGTCCTCCTCCCTTTCTCTTACCGCTCTCCATCGTTCTGTCCGAGCGCAGTAAATCAAATCCATCCAGAGCCATGGTCGTATCCAGTGTTAGCTTGGTTAGCCATGACTCCGTGAACAGCATGATGCTACACTCCCGGAATTCCCTCTGATGCCGGGTAAGAGCCGCTAGCTCGTCCATCTTGTTGGGTAAAGATCTTACATTTCCCATAACGATGGACGGGAGAGTTGGTCTGTAACGTCTCCTTTTATTCCGACACATAGCTCCAACACGGTTCCCCCGTCTTCTCCTTCTTAGCTCGCGGGGAATATCCGTTTTTTCTTCTAGTAGCATCGGTGTGTTGCGGAATGCTAACAGCTGATCCCTGGTGTAAACAATAGGACCGTGGCTGTGAACAGAGTTTCCAGACGCGACTGTGAACAAAGTCCAAAGAAGCAGGAAAAGTAGAGCAAACTCTGTGACTTTGTTAGTGTTCATTGTGCAGTTTGCAATTTTCACGCGTACACTCAAAAAGAAAAAAAACACAACGTGCCGGAGCACTATAAAATAAATTAATTAATTAAAAAAAAGCACAAACTTAACGAGAGCTGCTGCAACAGGCTGATGTAGAGGACAGGGGGGTATGGAGACGGATGATCCACTGTGGAGACCCCTAATGGGAGCAGCCAGAAGAAGAAGAAGAAGATACTGTAAGAGCACGACTGAAAACTATGGCCTGTGAAAAAAAAAAAAAAAGGAAAATTCAGTGGGTCGATCATTGAAAGCTTTCGGTTTGAACCATTAACATCCATTTGGACTCATGAGAATACATAATGACAAATTACCACATTAATGGGGACCTGCCTCATTATCTCTTTTTACACAAACACCAGTTGCTCTGCTGCTTGCCCCACAAGCATTAGCATATTATTTCTTTCTTTTTTTTGCACCTGTGGGTTATTTGCTTCACCCATAGCCTGGTCTACTGAAATTTAACTCTGGGTACACATGGGGTTTGGTTGGGATATTATAAAATGTAAACACATTTTATAATATCCCAACCAAACCCCATGTGTACCTGTCTATTTTATTTCAAATTATCCAAATCGTGTTTTTTTTTTCCCTAGCTTTTGATCTTAATAATACAATTTGGTTTAAACGAAGAGATCGCAAAAATCGTGAGATCATGTGGATCGTTCTCCGATGATCATCATGCGCAAGTAGCCGAATGGTTTTGATATTTTTAGGGGTTGAGCTCGTTAAAGGTGTTCCCGATCTCTCGTCGTCTTACAGTGATGTTCTTCCGTTCCTGAAGCACGTGCTCCTAGAAACACCTGGAACGTTCATGTTTGCTCTTTGTTCTAATTTGCTGTACATGATAAAATTGCCGACATGGTAACTCACGTGGTCAGATCACCACCAGTTGCACGGCTCCCGATGTACACAGGATGATGTCTTTTGGCACACTGATTTATGAAGGTCGGCGCTCCCTGTGACTGTGCCTGCAGTGTTGTTCTGCCATCTGCTGGCATGTTACAAATCTAGCCTTGATCTACACCTATTTTTTACATAACGACGTGAAACAAATGGAGAAAATAAGTGCTAGTTCAATTGTTTCAGGAAGAGGTGGGTCTTCAACCGGCATTTGAAGATGTTCAGACATCTAGGGGAAGTTCATTCCACCACCTTGGTGCCAGAACAGAAAGATTCTTAATGTATACCTGCCTCTTCTCCTGAGAGATGGTGAGACCAGTCAAGCAGTGCTAGAAGATCTGAGGCAGCGTGGTGCAGTGTGAGGAGTGATAAGACCTTTAAAGTAAGAGGGTTATGGCTCATATTTGGCTTGACCCAGCAAATTTATTTTTCTAAACCAAAGGGTGCAGGTACCAAAGCCTGAAGAACTCGCTGGGCATTTTAGTGTTTTTTTTTTGTCCTTTGGCAAATAAAACATTGCAGAATAGGAGGTACACCAGAATCACAGGTGGGAACATTTTTAACGAATATTTGTCAATGAAATATTTGTTAACCAATCAGACCAGCGAAGTCCTACAGTAGCAATGCTGATCTTGCTCCTCCCATTCTGCTATCCTACTGATGCTGATGACCCTTTATCCACTTTATATACCCTTTGCAAAGACCCTTGATGGAAATTAAATGCACCTCGCCGAGTGTGTGAAACAAAGAATCTGGACTCTTGGTTTGAGGCAGCTGTTTAGCATGTGAAGAGCCATATGGAGTGGGAGCTACTCAGGGTTCATGCCTTGTCGTTTCGAGTGTGTGCGGTTGGAGAGGTGTGTGTGTGTGTGAGGCCAAGACTCTTATTTCCTTCCCTTCAGAACAGAAACCTGGAATATAGCCTGTAGTCATAGCAACAAACAAGGTTCAATGGAGCCGAACCAGCGAGCGAGCATGTCTAAAAAAAACGCGAGCCTTTGCTTCGGTCTCGAGAGGAAGTGGAAATTGAAGGTGCTACAAGGTCTCACAAAATACCGGACTCCAATTTTTTTTTATAGAACAATCGGCACCCTGGGAAAAAGAGAAACACGGCCAGAGACCACGAATACGAACATGATATTAAAAGCTAAAGGAACATACATGAGCAGCATAGTGGGGACTAATGGAAGCTTTTATAGCGTATATGCTGTGCTAATATACTTTGCACACTCATTACTTAGTGAGTAATACAGAAAAGTAATAATGGCAGTGTATGAATGCATGATGAAGTGGATTATGAAGGTAATGTTCCTTTTTCCACTGAAAAGTCTGGACAAACAGACTCCTGCAAAGATAATTAATGTAGTGCACAAGTGTGTCTTCCTTTGTGTCCGTCCATGAGAAAGAGACAGAGACTTGTTCTGCAATTGACCTGATAACCATTTTCAGGTTCCTCCATATAAATAGACATGTTTAAAATATTAATTTTAATTTTTTTATATATATATTTCTGTTTTTTGTTTTATGGGATGCTTGTAAACGAGTGCAATAAGAGAAGTTTCCATCTCGATTGATTGAGCGTTATCTATCTATCCATCTATCATTTCCTTGAAGCAGACACTCGCAGTACATTTGGTACCAATCTCCAGCAACTAACTTTGTTATATAGCATTAAATTAAAGTAGTGGGGCCAGAAGAGCTAAGCTACTGGTCAATATTGAATTACACTCACTGCAGGAGTGAGGAAAGGAGAGGAGAGTATTTCAGGGCATGAAGACATTGACATATTTAAAGCAGTATGTAAAACTCAAATGCTCTCTGAGGCAGTAAAATAAAATTTCATTTACAATTAATGGATGTCATTTATAATTACATTTTAAAGGTGGCGATTCTAGAAATAATCGCCTTAGAGTATTTAACGTTTGACAAATCTTTGGTGCATTATAAAACCAAAAACACAACAAAGAACACCCAGAACTGTTGAGCAGCTAGAATCGTGTATTAAACCCATATAAGGCAACATTCCTCACCCAAAACTTCAGCAACTGGTCTCATCGATGTATGCAGACAGAAGACGTGATGCTACACAGTGGGAAACATGGCCCCGTCCCAACAATTGTTTTTAAGTGTTGTAGCCATCAAATTAAAAAATACCTTATTTTTTACATAAAATGGTACTATTCTCAGTTTCAACATTTGCTTTTTTTTTGTTTTATCGTGAATAAAATACAGAATTATGAGATTTGCAAATCATTGCATTCTGTTTTTATTTACAGTGTTCCCAGTGTCCTAACATTTTTGGAATTGGGGTTGTACCTTTGCATGTACAATTGATCTGTAAGCAGTAATATATATAGGGTCTAGAATTTATGGGTAGTTTATATGGAGATATGATATATGATATATGATTTTAGAAATACTTTCCTACGTTTTGAACCCCGCGGCTTAAACAACGAAGCGGCTAATTTATGGATTTTTCCTGGGTTTTTCCCGGTTTCACAAACTTCAAGCCAAAAAACTGAGCAACATAACATTAGACCAATGAAATTTCCGAACGGAAACGAAAAAACGCACCTCACCTGTGTTCTGAGCTGCACGGCATCAGAAGAAAAAATTTTTTTTTTTTTAACGCACGACGATGCCAAAAGATAAACTCCCGAGAAAAATAGTTGTGAAAGGAAGGAGGAAGACAGTGAACAATGACTTACTTGGTCGGCTACTGTTTAGATACAAGCCGTTGTAACGCGTTGAGTCTGGGTTATGGGAGAGCTCGCTAACTCCAGTTACAACAGAAATCATATAAGCACAGACAGGTTTCCAAAACTCGTGCTTTTTTATTTTTCTTGGCAACAGCGTTACGGGTTAGTCAAAGAAACTTAGAAATGAGCATCAGAAAATAATAAGGACATAATCCTCGTCTTGCACACACGCAGTAATACCGGAAAAATGCAGTGCCGGTCTTTTCCCAAAATACCGCTCTGCTCTTAAAGGAAGCGCAACATATTTCACCCGTTACACCGTGTGTAACGTGTCTTTCATTAAAGCCTGTGTAAAGTACATTAGTGTAGACACCTGCGGCTTATAGACAGGTGCGGCTTATTTATGTTAAAAATAAAAATATTTGTAAAATTCAGTGGGTGCGGCTTATATATGGGTGCGCTTAATAGTCCGGAAATTACGGTAGCTAGTGCAATAGTAGTGGGTTGAACACTACCTACAAACCAAGACTTTACCACAAAAAATATGGCAACTAGTTGGTGGAAATCTTGCCCAAAAAATGCCATTGTCAACATCTGGGACGGATGTTGTAGCGTCTGGCACAGATCATTTAGAATTCATGTCCCAGGTATTCCTTTTAACCTATGACATCTTCACCTCAATCAAAAGTCGAAACTTTTATTGGGGGTGATATACCCGTAAAGTGTCATACTCCCCCTTCCAAAGACACAAAACCAGACCAACAAAGACCCTCTAATCCTAAAACACGCAAATGGCTCCAGAAGGTCTGGATTCTAATCACAAGACAGATAACCCCATGCGTTTCTCTGTTTGACCGCATAGGTCAATCAGAGGTGGAAATCACAGACTTTTTCAAAAATCACAATCTCACCCTGGGCCCTGAATTAGAATTGAGAATTGAGGAAGGGGGGAGGCAAATGATCGACATCACCCCAGTCGACACGGCCCTCCAAGCATTGTCTCGGCTGCCAACACCAACTAACTTCTCCGTCGCCCGAGCCTGGACAGCCGCTGATACAACACTCTGCATCTCCACGATCATCGGGTATGCACTGAGCCTCGGCCTCGCCCTACTTCTGTTCAAAAAAATCAATGGAGTCTAAAGATCCATGAACAGGTGCACAGCTGCTCTTCCCCGTGTTTTCAACCGCAACCACCGGAGGAGAGAGACTCAACCAGAATCAACGATAAGTCTCACCAAACTCAACCCTATGCCTGAGGAACCCAGGGCTGAGGGAAGCTAAGAGTCAACATTACCCGACCACCACGATTCACCTGTTTTGTTTTTTTTTTGTTCTATTTTTGTTTCTGTCCCCGACCATCATGATCTACCTACCAGCCGACCTTCATAACTGTTGGATGACGAAGTCTCCCTTCATCAGAAACTTCACATCCAAAAGGGGGGATATGTAGCGTCTGGCACAGATCATTTAGAATTCATGTCCCAGGTATTCCTTTTAACCTATGACATCTTCACCTCAATCAAAAGTCGAAACTTTTATTGGGGGTGATATACCCGTAAAGTGTCATACTCCCCCTTCCAAAGACACAAAACCAGACCAACAAAGACCCTCTAATCCTAAAACACGCAAATGGCTCCAGAAGGTCTGGATTCTAATCACAAGACAGATAACCCCATGCGTTTCTCTGTTTGACCGCATAGAGACCTCGACCATAAACCCCCCCCCCACATACACATGCACACACACACTGATACAATAAAGCATTCCTTTTCCAGTTAATCAAAATGAATAAGATGCTCCACAACCCACGGCATTAACCTATACTTGTATGTATCTCCCTTATTGTTTATAGTTGTACGCTAAAGATCCTATTAATGTAACTCTATTAATGTGTCTCTTCTATTAATGCTTAATTGACTTAAAATTATCTGTTCTTTACTTTCCTGACAAGGGTGCATTTCATTTAATCAGAATACGACATTGTACTAACATCCGTTATACGTTAAGTACTGGTCCCAGCACGTTAATGTATACCTGTTCTAATGCTGTATGTCCTTTTAAGGCCTGATGTCAGAATTTATACAAAACTATCTGCTATTCACTTTCCTAATGAAAGTGCATTCTGTTTTGTGTTTTCATTTCTTTTTTTTCGATTAATATAATGTCGTAGTAACATTAGTTACACGTTGACTACTGATCTGTGTATGTAATGTACCGCTGCCGTTATGCCGTCAATCCTCTCGTGTCTAGTATCCAAATGACCACAAAATTATCTGTAACTTACTTTTCAAACAATGGTATATTTTATTGGATCACGAAAGTCACCATACCGTCTTAATTCACTTTGAATAAAACTTTAAAGTCCTCCAAAAGCAAGTATAGCCCGGAAACCATGCCCACAGATGCATGAACAAAGGAAGTTTTTCCCTCCAAAATTTCAGGCCATAGCATTGGCCATTCCCCCAAAGATGGGTGGAGTTCGAGACCTTTAAAATGTCACAAACACCACCAATCGTTGGTCAGACGTACGAAACAGCTTGGAAACGACTCCCTCTTTCTTCAAGATCTTCCGGCAAGCTTCACTTCCAAGAACAACCACTGCTCTGATCTTCAGGAGAACCTGGAAGAACATCTGACCCCACCCTAACTGGATCTTCAAAGATTTCCTTTTCGCATCCGGACTCTTGTGCAACAAGCCAATGCAAGTAACCGTTTCCTTTACCAACGAATTTAGATGCGTAGTTTAAATCTTAGTGAATCTTAAGGTGAATTTAAATTCCTGTGACGATTTCCCAGTTAGGGTGTGCTTAATTTTGAAGCTTAAGAATTTCCATCCCTCCTCTTTCCACTCTCTCTTTCTTCTTTTTCCTTTCTCTTCCTCCTTTCCTAGTTTTAACCTTTGTTTATTGTATTTTTGTTTTCTTTATTCCTTTGTTTGTTCGTGTAGCTAGTTCTATGTGTGTTTGTATCATTTATTAAACGCCATATTTTTCACAAGTAATTGTCTCTGAGTACGTTCGCAAATGCAAAGTTCCTGCTACATCCGGTCTGAACTACATGCTCTTTTAATTTAATTTACGGTATAAAGTAAAAGGGGGTTACGTCTTTCTTGGCCAGGGAGATACCTCTTTTATAGAATTAATATAAAATTATACTGTCTGTTTGGCGGACGAACAGACAAATAAGTGTAATGTTAATTCCATTACCGTCAATTCAACTTAACTTAAATATTTATAATTACTATAAATATTTACCTTTCTTTGCGAGCTAAATTCGCTACATGTAAAAGGTGCTTAAATATGGCTACCATACCTCAAGACCACAGGAGCCAATCGGATGACGTTTCCTACACATGACAGACAACATGATCACAGAGAAATAAAACAATTATAGGGTTGTAACACAAAGTAGGTAAGCTATGAATAGTTTATAAACTGTCATAAATAAAAGAGGTTTTGATATGTTGATATGAAAGAGAAAGCATTTCAGAGTCTACAGAACGTTACAGATGAAAGCCCTAGCACCTATTGTACTGAGGCAGGAAGGTGAAACTGTCAGTAGTTTAGCAGAGAAGGATCACAACTAGGGTGTAAACTTTGAGGAGGTCGAAGTTAAGAGAGGGGATGAAGTTGTGAACAGCTTTAAAAGGGAGCAAAAGGATTTAAAAATTGATCCAGTATTGAACTCAGAGCCCTTGGAGTTAACTGCCGGTGGAGGTGATGGGTTGAGATGTCACAGAGGCAGTTTTTGGCTCAGCCAAAATGCTGAGCATCCACATACCAGTAGAACGGTATGCCCTGGTGGCTATGAACGCTGCTCAGATAAACGCTTTAAGGTATAAACAGCAGTGGGGCCAGAATCAAGCATTATGGGACACCCAGGGTAATTGAGGAAGACTCAGACCTGGAGTTCTTCATCACCATTAACTGCTGTCGGGGATAGAAGTTGAACCATTGAAGAGCAAAAGATGTATCTGCAAGCCCAGCCAGGCAATCTATAAGTATAAGGAGAGAGATGGTATCAAAGATGGCAGAGAGGTCAAGGAGGATGAGAATAGATAGTAATCCTGAGTCGGAGGCACCGAGGATGTCACTGATGATATTTATGAGAACAGGTTCAGTGCTGTGTTTGGGTCAAATACTAGATTGAAAGGGTTCAGAGGGGTTATTGCGGTCAAGATGCAACTAGTGCGGTGTAGCTAGAACCAGTCACAGGAGTTTGGCATTTAATGGCAGCTGGGAAATGGTTTGCAATTACTTGGAGTTTGAAAGGTTTTTTGAGAGTATGTTTTGGTGCTGTTGCTTAAAACAAGAGGATATAATCCCAAAAGTATAAGATGAGTTAATTGAGATAATTATTTCTATCATTGGGTGAGGGGTGGGGGGAGTCTGGGGCCAGGAGAGGGGTGGCCGGAGTCGGGAAAGGGGTGGCTGGGGCCAGGAGAGGGGTGGCCGGGGCCGGGAGAGGGATGTGTGGGCTTATGAAGTAGCAATCTAACTGTCAGGTGGAGGGTTTGGATTCTTTTTTTATATATTATCTAAGAAACATGGGATTGGAAACCAGAGATAAGGTAATGTAAGGGATGTTCACCCAAGGTTGGGCACCAGGAATGGAGATTTATGAGGAAAGATGTTGATAGATACTGTCAATTTCCAAGCATTGTTTAATTAATTTTTAAAAAGCTTTAGTGCAAGGTGACTTAGTAGACCATGTCCACACTAATACTTTTGAAAACGCATATTTTTCTCTGTTTTGGCCTTTCGTCCGCACTGTGACGCCATTTTCAGTCAACGAGATGGTACCTTTTTGAAAATGCTGCCGCGTTTTTAGACGTTGCCGTTGTTGACGGTTTAAAGAGTAAATAAACACCAGGCGTAAATTACACAGATCGAATCATCTTACGCTTTGCTCACACTCAGTACAGGGACGTGAGCGCTTTCTGACGTTTCAGTGTGGATGAGCAACATTTTTGAAAACGAAAGTGTGGACACAGCGTTTTTAGACGAAAATGGCGTTTCCAAATGTATCCAGATCCTTACATAACTTGATTGTAGAGTAGAACCAGTAATTAGAAGATTTTGGCATTAGCAAGTTGCTTAGTGTACATCTGTTAATGTGTAGTTCGTCACTCAGGACATCATCCAGCGATGGGGTGGGTAAAGTCGGTTTGATAATGTGTTTGATACTGGGAAAAGTAAAAGACTGATGCAGCTTAAATCTGACCAGAGAAACAGATGATCTGACCAACAAAAAAGAAAAAAAAATGTATAGTATCATTTTATTTCATATGATACCAGTGCAGCAGACAAGATCCGGTCTCTGTTGTGATTTGAGAGATTAAACAACTGAATGTTAGCCTCCACAATTAAGAGTGGAGTGGGAAAAAAACCCCATTAGAATAATTGCACAGTGAGATTCCAGCAATGACTTGGGTGGTCTGTAAACAGAGACAATAAGTGTAGGGTAAGGGTCATTTCGTTGTCCTGCTAGCACTTCGGATGAGGAATGATCAGACACCATGACTAATCTGGTTTTAATGTTGTCACCATACATCACCAGGAGACCACCCTCACAGCAGGACATGTGGAATTTGCTGTAACCATAGTGGGGAAAATATGTTACCACCCTATTTTAATTGGGAAACTCATTGGGCCGTTGCCAGGTTTCAGTAAGAGACAAAAAATAAAATCAATATTTTTGTGTTCAATTCAATTCATTTTTATTGTATTGCGCTTTTAACAATGAACATTGTCTCAAAGCAGCTTATGAAAATGCGTTGATAGAAAAAACTAAATTATTCATTCTTTAAGTGTAAGTTTGTCCCTAATGAGTGAGCCGGTGGTGCCTGTACAAACCTACAATTTCACAGAACAAACACTATACAAATAAAAATTAATTGAATTGGACATCATGCAGGCGACATTTCTGTAGGTGGAAATCATCGGTAACGAAGGTCAAAAGAAAAAGTCCAGATTGCCTTGATTTGGTAATTATAATTCAAATTCTATTTGTTCTATTTTGATAACTTAGATTTTATAATTAAATGTTCTCTTATCACAAGGAATTTCTAAACTACTCAACCAACAATGAAAAACAATGTACACAATAATTTATCTATAGCTAAAATGCTAGCATTGCTAACCAAGGCTTCGGTAAACTATAAAGATCAAGAACTTTTTTTAAATTGTTGTCCAAAGTTAGATGACTTTATTACTGTAACTTTAAGAGTAACACTGAAATGGGTCATAATCAGGTTTCTTCATGTGTCTTAATGAGTCATTATAGAAAAGAATTCTGCAGAGACCTCATAATTTCGAAGACAAAATTAAAACGCTTGAATTGAATTCCAGGTGGCTACACCCTCAGCACCACATTATCTATGCCCACTGGTTCAGAACACTGTTCTTCCCCGAACATGCTCATACCATGCTCAAGATATTTCTCAAGAGTCCTCAGTGGTGAAATGAGCATTTTTCTTTATACCGAAATCCTTTTGAAACGTTTTTCCTTGCTATGTATATCCTCATACAATTGAACTGTTTCATTTAGTTTCTTTTAGTCTTCAAACTTGTTAACTGGTAGCGGTTATGTGATCATGGACATGAAAAACTGGTTTACTGCTTTACTATATCATCATCATCATCATCATCATCATCATCATCAAAACAAATAAAACAATGAAGAAGTCTCCAGAATGCCTAATGATGCTATGGTCCACTAATGGGGTCCAGAAAACACCAACATGTAATCTACAAATCACTAAAGCTCTTTTATTGATTACTAATGATAACACCAATAGACAGCAATCGATTACCAGTAGAGACCCGCAGAGACCGTTAGAGTTTCCAATAAAACCAATGCGATTCCTATTATAAACATTAAAACCATTATGAAATATCAGCATAGCTCAAATACACTAAAAACAAAGAAGTGTAGCATCTGATCAACATGTCAACATGGTACAGGTCTGAATAATGACCAGTTCTGATGGCTTATCTGTTGCCCGAGTATCCAGCAAACACACAAACAAAGTAAAAGTGCACAGGCTGTTTTACTGTTGTTGCAGGTTGACCCGGGGTCCAAGCATTCCTCCAAGCACAAGCTGAGATAATTGGAAAATAATGCAGTGGGGCTGAAAATAAAAGGTGGTGGAACTTCTGGGGATTGGTGCCAATTTCCACCCAGATCTGTTAGCACGAAACACAATTTTAACAAGTCCGCACTGTAAACAAAATGTTCTTGTGTTAAATGTCTAATGAAGGTAAACGGAATATGAAGTTTTTTGTTTTTTTTAGACCTGGTTATGAAGATCTTGACCTTCGAACCTGACTAGTCAAATCCGTAAAAAAGTTTGTTAAAAAAGTTTGAAATATCCAATAAATTTCGTTCCACTTCATGATTGTGTCCCACTTGTTGTTGATTCTTCACAAAAAATTACAGTTTTATATCTTTATGTTTGAAGCCTGAAATGTGGCAAAAGGTCGCAAAGTTCAAGGGGGCCGAATACTTTCGAAAGGCACTGTGTGTATATATATATATATATACATGATCGATAAATCCATACACTGTTAACATCTAATAAAAATCGTCACCATGTCACCAGGTATGAGGTGGTATTGAATAGTTTCGACAAATAATGCTAACTGGTGCTACTCTGATCTGAACAACAAGTCAAGAAAACAGGAAGACCTTGGACGAGCTCAACCTCCAAAAAACCATTCGGCAACTCGTGCATGATGATCGCCGGAGATCTCGCTTCCGCACCCAGCCTACTCTCCAGAATTAGAAGATGAAGATCCGGGGCGGGGTTTTGATCCGGCGCGAATCGCGGAAGGTGCTTGAGACGCTTCCGAAAAGAGGAAGCGTTCCTGAAGAACGATGGGAGGCGCTGTATCGCTTTGCAAAGGGGACCGTTTTGAAGGTGATAGTGTGTAGATAAATAAAGTATTTTCTTGTCATTTTCAGAACGTTTCGATCGCACCTTGTATATACTTTTCGCATTAGGCTTATTGTCTGCTGTGCAAGTCTCTGTACACGAGCTTTTACGATGGAAACAACAACATTTTACAGCCATTAAGACCAACGATACAAGTCAATAATGTATGTAATTTCCGTACCTATTGTAAGTCAAGAAAATGGATCAGCGCCGTCTCATTGGAGAGTTCTTCTGTTCTGTGCTTTAAACACACAATCATTGATGAAGACAAAACGATGTGACGATCCCTCCAGCACCCCCAGGGTTCAGCTCTCCCATTCCCTTTTCATGTGTCCACTATTAGAAGGATCTTTTGTCCTGCATTTTGGTGTAATATACAGAACTCGGTGTATTGCAGTACATATCAAATTCTGTTTCTCTAAATCGTTTATAGTGTATTTACCCAAATAAACCTAATGGCAAGCATAAATATTGTGAGGAGACACATGTAGTGCTGCAAAGGGTTTATTAGGATGAATCTGTACAAACCCCCGTTCCAGCCGAAGGTCCAAATCATTAAAGAAACCGTCTCCAACCAAACCACTTTGTCTTCATTGAGACTTTTATGAGGTCTTTATTCATTCTCGGGAGTGAGCTTGTTGTGTTGGGGTAAAAACTTGCCTTTGCTATAGCGTTGACACCGTCGTAAAAACAAGGTTTCGTGTGTGTCTGTGTGCACGTCCATGCATCTAACGGGGTTTATTCGTGTTTCCTGACCCTTTTAAAATGGAATACTCACTGGGCCACTCGTGTCCTCGCGTCGAAATCAAGTTGCACACGGAGTTTCTTTTGATATAACAAGGAAATTGGGACACACGGAACACACCAAAGTTGCATGTTGCTACGGTATGACGCCGGCGAAACAAAACACCAAGCCGTACATTTGGTGGCGTTTTTTTTTAAAAGACCACTTGGAAGTGTGACATTTTTTGTTATGTTTTGTTTTTCATGACTCTCCACTGACAGGAACAAATTGAACCAAGGAAAGTCGAGGGTGTACAAAGAAAAATAACCGAACAAATATGCAAGAGAGGGGAAAAAAAACACACAAAAAAAAAAATCAGCTCATATAATTAGGCCGGCCACCTGTCCTGCATTTCGTTGGATTATGCCAAAAACTATACACTGCTCCTACATTCCACACTAACAAAACCTTTCACAGTTTTAAAAATGCACCAATGTCATTTGTGGACCATAAGAATAACGTGTGATAATATTTTCGTTATTTAGTTCATATTTCCTGTTCAAATAACCTCCATTCCTCTGGGAAGATGTTTCTCCAGATGTTAGAGTGTGTTTGCGGAGATGTGTGTTCATTCAGCCACAAGAGCATTAGTAGTGAAGTCAGGTATTGATGAAGGTGAGGTGAGGAGACCTGAGGTGCATTCCAATTCATCTCGAATAACATTGGCACTCTATAGCATGAGATCTTCCACTCCAACCGATAGAAAAGCAGATCTTCATGAAGCTGGATTTTGTGTGTTTTTAGTTCAACTGAATGCTCCTGCTACACATCTAAAGGCGTCCTATACAATTGTGAGCTACCAACTTTGTGGTAAAAGTTTGAGAACTACGTATGGCTGGAAAAATCATTACTTCTGTGTATATATTAGTAGAACCTGCAATAGTAGTAGAATTAAAAGACCACCTAAGATCTTCTACTCCAAACCCATGTACACCACATCTTTATGGAGCTCACATTGTTGAAGCCAGAACAGGTTTGAAGCTCAAGCGAAGGAAAAAATGGAATATTACGACATCTTTTACAATTATGTTTCTCTGACTAACAGTTTGTGGAAGAACCACATGCGGTTGGAAAAGTCTCAGTACTTGTGCATCTTATTATTCCTATTAAAACCACTTTTTAGGAAGGGGAAATAAAATCGGACTAATGCAGGTCTGGAAATGGTGTCGTAAAAGTGAGGAACGCAAATATAAAACCATTAAACAAACGAAACCTTTTAAAAGGCCATAACAAAGTCAATGTTCTGGATTCAAACAACAACAACAACAAAAAAAGCAGCCGTAAAGGTACAAAAGCACAATCTTCTCTGGAGCTTATTTTCCGTGCATGTAACATGGTTTCATTAATGAAATCTTGTGTTACATTTACAGCATTTGTGGTGGAATAGTTTAATTATACAGCTGTTTAACCTACTGGTTAACTACTTAGCAAGTACAATTTCATAAATATACCTTGTTTGTGTACGTCAGTGAGAAAATCTTGGACTTTTTCTTTTAAGTCTGGGGAGAAAAACAAATGTTGTAAATATGCGGAGTCACAAAGGTGAATAAATCTTGGGGGATCTTGCCGGATCTTCATCTTGTGGGAGTGGTGGGTGAGGAAGTGAGATCATGTGGTCAGAATAGGACCGTTCGCACAGCTCCTGATGTACACACACTGAATTATGAAGGCCGGTGCGCCCTGTGACTGTGCGTGCAGCCTTGTGCTGCCATCTGTTGGCGTGTAAAAAATCTAGTCTCGAAACATTTTGATGTCACCTTGTTTTGAATGAAATGGAATGTGTAGCAGCGGTGGCGAAAAAGTACACAATAATAGTTTATACGAGGTTTTGCACATGTCACAATTATTAGTATTGCAACTAAAATTATTGCACATAATCCTCCAAGATATTAACATTATATAAGTGCGGTAGGAAACTCTATAACTCGATCGCCTATATCTATATCGTGGACCAGCTGTTTAACACACAGAGGGAGGAGATAGTTATAGTTAGATGGTCTCCTTCGGCACTCTGAAACGTGGTTGTACGAGTCTTATACTCCTCAGACTGACCAGTGTTCTATGTAGTTGTTCAAGATGGAGTGTACTTTGGAGAGCATCTACTTTTCAGACACTATTTCTCTGTATTATATGTATGAGAGAGGCGTTGTGGAGGTCGCTAAATCGAACCTGTTAAAAAATATAATATACCATCATTTCTTACAGAAAGCTTCTTTCGTTCAACTTCATTCTTTTGAATACGTAACTGAAATTCCCTTTCATTTACATGCAGGTCAAACCAAATGTGCTTCACGTGCTGTCAAAGTCAGAATCAGAAGACTTTCTGAATCAGAAGACTTTCAACAGTTTGTTCCAGAGTCAGACATTTTTCCAATATCTAGACATATAGACATTGCGCCTGTGCTCATCGCTGCATTGTACAGTATCTGGCAACCAGCACCGAAGACAGGGCATTAGACCCAGGACACGTGGCTGATGATATTTTAAAGATGGTGAGAAGGTCGTTGTTCTCAGCAGTCTGTATCCAAGAAGCTTAAATGTCTTCTATGCTGTCGGCTATACGCATGCCAGATATAATGCAAATGTTAAGCAAACAGGATTGAGCTGCCAACATACCATCCTGAAAGATGACATTTCACATTGCTAAGGAATACAGGATTGGACACTAGCGTGGACTGACAACACCCGGGTTGTGTTACAGGGTAAGGACTTTGTGAGCAACGTTAGCTTACTGCGGTGTCAAGTTGGAATAAAAAATGCTCAGACACTTAACCTCAGGCTCAGGCTGGTTGTAAGAAGACAAGCAACATTTTTTTTCACCTATTTCTGGTGAAACACTGGCCATAACCTGATGTATAAACCTGCAAGTTTTTGCTGTCGATGTATTTGCTCCTGCTGATGAAACCCTGTGTCCAGAAAGGTCTCAAACACTATGTGCTGCGACTGGTGGTTCACTGACCAATTGTTTATGTGCCTTCAAAAGCACCATAACAGGACTCCTAAAGGCAAGTTAGCCCATTGCATATAGAAAATGACTGAGGGAGCACACACAGGTCAAAAGCACTTTCTTTCAATAAAAGCAATTCGACAGGCATTATGGCTACCTACTGGGCACTTCAGGAAGAGTGGCATTTACAATGAGTGGTAACATCATTGTTCACCACTTACCTCCACAAGATTTTATAAACGGAATGTTTGTAAAGAGAAGTGATAGCCCAAAAGTTAAGGGTTTTTTTGTTACTGATTGAAACGTCAGGGGTTAGAGCCCCAGAACTGCAAAGCTGCCACAAGTGGGCCCTTTGGCAAGGCTTTTAACCCTCAAGGGCTCCAGGGCTGCTCCAGGGGCACTGTATCATGGCGGACCCTGTGCTCTGACCCCAGTTTCCTAATAAGCTGGGATATGCGAAGAAAGAATTTCACAGTGCTGTAATGAACATGTGACAAATAAATGCACCTGTCTACATGGTGGTATCAGAAAGTTTGGAGATTCGCTCTGTTTACCAGAAAGTACTTAATTTGCAGCTCCCAGAGTTCTTCTGGAACGTGTCCTGGAAGTCGAATCCCTGCAAACCGGATCTACATCTTCGGGAAGAGGGCGAAGTCCAAAAGAGCCAAATCTGGCGAGTAGTGTGGGTGCGGAAGTGAGATCGTGTGGACCGTTCTCCGACGATCATCATGCATGAGTAACTGAAGGGTTTCGACATCTATCAATCTATCTATCTATCTATCTATCTATCTATCTATCTATCTATCTATCTATCTATCTATCTATCTGAGCAAAACTATGGTATCAGCGCTGTTTGTATTTCTAGTATTGAATTAAACAATAGCACATCTTTAGTCTGTAACTCTGGTTCTGAGACTTGGTGGAAGACTGCCAGGCCACGTGTCTTTTTTTAAGAAAAAAACAAAAACGGCAGAAAAAAAAAACGCTAGTTTCGAAGGTAGTTCTCCATTCACTTATATATAATATAACCTTTTATTGTGGGATTATATTATTTCTTTATTCTTTTTTTATATGCCTGTGTGTTTGTGTGTTGCCCAGGAAGGGTTTACATCATAGACTAGGCAAGTAGTACTAAAGAGCAGCTGGGTAAACACACACACACACACACACACACGATAAAACACTACCTACATTCACACATTCACAAAGGTTTCTCTCTATAGCAGAACACACTTTCACTACATAGAGGGTTTATTGTGCACTTATACATAGAAGATGATAGTGGTGCTGGATTGAAGGTTTAATTCATGCATCTGCATTTTACTATGGAAAAGAGGAAACAGGAAGGCATTTGAGGAATCAAACGGATGCGGGGAGGTGCTTATAGTAAGAGTCTATGGACTTCTCACACTTTCCAATATTGCAATTTAATTCCACATTTTACTTCTTTGACCCAGATCTGGAAGATTATGTGGGGATTTCCTGTGCACATCTGTCTTCAAGTCATTCCATATTTGATAGGATTTAGATCTAGGCTCAGATTGGTCCATTTCAAAACATTTCACGTTTTTTATAAAAGTCATTCTATTGTTGAGTTTAGTTTTGTGATTTGAGTTCTTATTGTGCTGTAAGATGTGGCATTTTCGTCCTCTAAAGTGAAATGCAGCTTTTGTGCTGAAATATATTGGAAGTCGGGACTATCCACAATGTCCTCTATCTTTTCTAGAGCCCCAGTCCCAGATGAAGAGAAGCAGCCCCATAGCAAGATGCAGCCACCACCATGTTTCACTGTGAATATGATGGATCTGTAGGATGTTTAGCTTTAGCTGCCTCTGTCACTTAGTGGTGGAGAGTAATGAATTCACAATTTAACTTAAGTTGCTTTTTTTCTTACTGTTCTTTACTAAAGTGTTTTCATTCGAGGAGACTTTTAATATTTTACTTTTTACTCGTTTTGTGAAATCAGTCGTCCCTTTTTATTTTTTGATAGTAAAACTAATAATAGGAGCATTATAGAAATAATAATTCATAGTACTTTGGAAACGTAAGTACATTTGAAGGCAAAAACGTTTGTACTTTTACTCGAATTAAAGTTTAAAGGGACACATTTACTGGAGTCATATTTCGACTACTTGATCTCTACTACATGGTTTGTGTACTTCGTCCACCACTGTTGTTGAGAATGCACAAGTTTACATTAGGACTATTTGGTCTACACAGAGAAATGCATGTTTAGTGCTAAAACTTTGAGGTAGTTGGAATAATCCATGATGCCCCCTAGCTTTACTAGAGCCCCAGTCCTAGACCTAGAGAAGCAGCCACATAGCATGGTGCCACCACCACCAGGCTTCGCTGTAGCTATGGGTGTGGCTATAAGCTATCTTGTTTTTGTACATACTTTTTGTCTCATCAAATATTCTCATCGAAGCTAAGCAACGGTTAGTGTAAAAATAAATAAATCACATTTCTAATGGAATGTGTCACACATTCTTGGTTTGTTTGTGGACAAAAACCGAACACATTATTGTAATTAAGCCAAGAATTCATATAACAACGGGAAACAAAAAGAATGTTAAATGATGCATTTTGCAAAATGTCACATTGCGTTCAGTTAGATCAGCGCCACAGGGCAAAAACAGTCTGTTCTCTCAGTTGTCACGAACTGAAATCAAGTTTCTGACACAGAAGAAATGTTTGCGCTGCAATGAAAGCCATGCTATTTGCACTTGACTTGTACACAGACTGATGGCTGGCCGGGTGACAGTCATTTGCCAGACAAGCCCCAACTACTAATCTCTCCAGCTGTCTGTTCTGGCAGTTCCTGAACACCTTGCCTGGAGTGGATATTGTCTTTTTTTTTAGCAAATTAAATAAAAATCTAATTTGGAGGGTTTTTTTTATTTCATTTTTTCATTATGCAGTAGCCTGAAGGCTAGCTCATTATTTATAAAAAGTCAAAAAAAAGAAATCATACCCAAAGGTTTGTAAGGGCTTGGTATTTGTTTTGCAGGGAATTGTTTGGAAGGGTTTTTTTTTTTTTTTTTGGTTTGTACTCAACTTTGACCGCATTTATGAAGCGAACGCAGGCAAGAAGAGTAAAAACAGACGGATAACAAAATGATTTTAAAACCGAGCTAAATCATTCAAACTCCTATTTTCTTGGCTCCGATTATTTTATTTATTCCCTCCTGTACAAGGGAATAAAACACACAAATAAGATATTTAGTCTCCTGCGGAACAACAACACTGTAAAATACTTTCATAGCACTTTTACTTTTCTGCACTTTTTAAAACATCTTATTTTTACGTTTTGTTTATGAGTTTTTTTATGATCTTATTTCTTATTATCACAAAGCAGCTTGACGCAAATAGTCTCGTTTTTTTTTTTTTTTAGTGATACTAAAAATAGATGCTACGTATTACAATATTTGAGAGAAACTAGAGACTTTTCTGAACTCTGATCCTGTTGATCCTACTTTATAGACCTGAAACATGGACCCTGTTCAAACCAGAATTGGACAAGTTTTCCAAGTGCAATGCCAACATCAGATTGAAACAGATTCGTGTCTCGGTCTTCAATCACCTTCGGAATGAAGTCATTCAAAAACTGATGCGATCACCAGCTGACGATTGAAGAGCAGGTTCAAAAACAACAATTGTGATGGTGTGGCCACATATGAAGAATAAATAGCAAATGTCTACCACACAGACTCCTTCTGTCTAACAAACAGTGGCAGAAAAAAACCCCAGATCAAACAAGTCAGTATAAGTTGAAGCTATTAACTTGGATCTGGTTCGTCAAGCCTGGAAACATCTACTAATTTATATCCGGAATCCACCGGCTCTAAAATTAGCATGCTGTTTATAGCATACTTGGCAACCCCACCCAAATGCCATAGAGACAGACAGATAGACAAACATGCAGACAGACAGACAGGCAGACAGGCAGACAAGCAGACAGGTAGGCAGACAGACAGGTAGGTAGGTAGAGCATTATAACATCTTTTATGATATTTACATTCAAAGTTCCACACTAGTATTCCATAGGTAAGCTAAAGAAAATGTTCATGAGCATCTGAATTACAAACAACTAATTTCTGTTTTCTAGTTTGGAACTCAGTAAAAAAAAATTAAATAAATAAATAATAATAATAATGATGATCATCATCATCATCATCATCATCATCATCATCATCATCATCATTATCATCATAATTATATTCCAAAAAGATATCAAATGATTTTGTTATTTTTTACATATTTTTAAGTCCAACAATTTGCACAATCTGCAAACAGATTTTAAAGTGAAAATATGCTGCTGCTAGCAGTAGAAGAAGAAGAAATGTTTATATTTGTATATAAACATGGATAAAAGTTTCAGTATATGGACACCACGGCAGAAGATTGGTACCGTATGTGCTTTTTGAACATCCCATTTCTTATTAATCTCCATGTGCTGTTATAATTATAACCTGCTATAATCTCCACTCTTCTGGGTAGATGTTCTACTAGATTTTGGAGTGGGCTTGTGGAGATTTGTGTTCATTCAGCCACAAGGGTGTTAGTAAAGTAAGGTAGTGAGGTAGGTGAGAAGGTCAGGAGGTTCCTGGGGTGCAGTCAGCATACCAATTCATCCCAAATGTGTTCAAAAGGGTTGGAGCTCTATAGTAGGAGATCTTCCACTCCAACCCATGCAAACCATGTTTTCATGGAGCTGGTTTTATGTACAGGGACATTGTCATGTCATAAATTAATTTCCTAAGGAAATTGGTTAGTTGGTTGGTTGGTTGGTTGGTTGGTTGGTATGTAAGTAGGTTGTTTGGTTGGTAGGACGTTAGATAGATTGGTAGGTAAGTTGGTTGGATGGTTGGTTGGTTGGTTGGTTGGTGTATGAAGGTTGGTTGGTTGGTTGGTTGGTATGTAAGTAGTAGGTTGTTTGGTTGGTAGGAAGGTAGGAAGTTGGTTGTTTGGTTGGTTAGTTGGTTTGGTTATTAAGGTTAGTTGGGTGGTTGGTTGGTTGGTTGGTTGGTGTAAGAAGGTTAGTTGGTTGGTTGTTTAGTAGGTAGGTAGGTAGGTAGGTAGGTTGGTAGGTAGGTAGGTTCGTTGGTTGGTTGGTTGGGGTAAGAAGGTTAGTTGGTTGGTTGTTTAGTAGGTAGGTTGGTTGGTAGGTATGTAAGTA
>JAAIIK010000159.1:355494-376134 GCA_014706435.1 Silurus glanis
TGCAGGAATGGAGATGTTTTGTGGTGTAGGAATGGAGATGTTTTGTGCTGGATGTGCTGGGGTAAGTAAAGCAGATCTTCATGGAGGTTTGTATCTCCTAGTTCCCCCCCAAAAGGTTAAGATACCCTTGATCCCAAGCGCACTGCTAATGGAGTGAAATCAAATTTGGAGAGAAAAACAGCTGATGAAACACTGCCCTCCACAGAGTCCAAACATGTAGATTATAGAAGATGGAATCACCTGTACGGAGAAATAAATTAGAAAAACTACTTAAACCTCAAAGAAAATTCCGGAACGTGCTGAAAGAAACCTGGTATAAAATACCAGAAGATTACTTCAGAAAGCTTTGGGGCAGACTGTGAACCAGGAGACCCAAAACCTGTTCCAGTAAGACAATGCTCCTGGGCACAAAGCCAGCTCTGTGAAGATCTGCTTTCAATGGGTTGGAGTGGAAGATCTCCTGCTATAGAAGTTAGACCTCAACCCTACTGAATTCCTTTGGGATGTATGTGAATGCTGACTGCACTCCAGACCTCCTCACCTTCTCACCTACATCAGTACCTGACTTTACACCCTTGTGGCCAAAATCTAGAGGAACATCTTCACAGAAGAGTGGAAGTTATTATAACTGAGTGTGTGATGGGAATTTCAAAGAGCACATACAATTTTTATGGTCTGGATTCCACAAACTTTGGTCCATATAAATTATAAATACTGTAGTCTCTGTTTGGATGAAAGCTTCAGCCGTTCCAGGTTCCTCCTACATGTAAATGGTTTGGATAAAACCGGTAGGTGGATTGGCTAACATAAATAGCGTCTGGATATGAGTGTAAAAATCTGTGTATGTCTATGTAAATGCATGTGTGTGTGTGTGTGTGTGTGTGCTCCTGCCTTATGCCTATTTTGCATCGGATAAGCTTTAGATCAAAAGGTGGCCCAGACCAGGATCATCTGTTCACCAAAAGCGAGCGAGAAAATGTCTACAATGAAGCGTCAAATCTGACATTGACAAATAACATTCATGGTGATGATAAAGTCGTTAAATACTCTTTTTTATCTTTGATGTCCTGCCAGCAGACTCCCCTTCGAGTGTGTGATTGCTACACAGTTCCAAACGTCGCATGTTCTCAAAGGAAACAACAGGAAACTGGCTTAAATATGCAGCTTTATAATGCAGCATGCATTTGGCTGCAGAAGCTCACGCTTTGAATCATTTAGGAAAACATATCCACTCCAGAGGAGCTATAAATGAAGTATAACGATTCTCAACGATTCTCCACCTACCATCATTACGACACCACGGCTACAGAAGGCATCAGTGTTATAGAGCAGCGCAGCAAAACAGAAAAAAAGAAACCCAATCAACAAAATTCAACAGGTCTCCTTTCACTGTAGCCGCAGCTTCACCGCCGTGGTTAATGAAGAAGCATTACAACTGTTTTTTAACTGTTTTGGCAACCTTTCCTCCAGATTTTCTAGAAAAGTCTGTCTTGTAAATGTCTTCGTGAGCGTATCTCTGACTAGCGTGCTCTCTGACCGTCCAATCAAAGACGGAAATGCACAAGGGGTGTGTCATGCTGGAACAGGTTTGAGTCTCTTAGTTTAAATCAGGGGTCACCAACAACAAGGTCGCCCGCAAGGACCACATGAGTCTCCCGCGGGCTTTTTCTAAAAATAGTTCACTATAGGTGCAGCTAATCTGTCACGGATAGACCAAGAATCGGAAACCGGAGTATGGTTAAACACCTTGTTTTTATTTAGTTTGAACATATACAAGGCAGAGGCTTGAGGAGAAGTACGAACCGGAGAGTGGGTAGAATCCATAATTGCGGGTAGAATCCGTAATGCGGGTAGAATCCGTAATGCGGCTAGTCCAGGGATGATCGCCAATGTGAACCGTTAAAGGCAAACCTATCTTGAGCCCTTCCTCCGAAGCAGAGCATGGAAGTACGGGGAATACTAGTGGTAGGAAGTACGGGGAATACTAGTGGTAGGAATTCCGGTAGAGCTCTCATGGCAACGAGGAGATCCGACCGTGAGTGAGGTGGAATCGGGACCTTATAAAGGCGAAAGGTAATGGGGAACAGGTGTAGGTGATTAGAGCAGGGAGAGGCTGAGTGAGAGTTAGACAGTTGGAGGGAGGCGTGGCTGGTGGTTCCCTGACAAAATCACACTTGCAGTGGTGTGAATTTAAAAATGACAATATTAAAATATAGAAAATATAGATGACTAGATATGGATAAATATCATTAATCATTAATAATAACATATAATTAAAGGTAAATTGAGCAAATCTGTTATTTCAGAAGTGTGTATGAAACTGGTAGCCCTTCACAATAATCGGTACCCAAAATGTAGCTCTCAGTTTCAAAAAGGTTGGTGACCCCTGGTTTAAATGAAGGGAAATTTTGTTTGAGGAAGAACCAAATATGGTTGGAAAAGTCTAATATCCTTGTGCACATAATATATTCTCCTATGATGCAGGCCTGAGCTCATAATCATGTATCTTGCAACAAGAGAAAGTTGTCAGTATTAGTTTTTAACAGCTCCAATGCTTTTCTAGTTATTTGCACCAAATACGTACAGTTTTACAGCCAAAGACCAAAAATATGGTCCTGATGTTACAAGGGCCCACAGAAGCTGCTTAAGCTAAAGCAGGATCTGAATAAATAAAAGAAGGTTCATTTGAGTGAAAACCCTCACAAGTCTGAATCATCAGAGTTCCCCTAAGGTGTAGGTTCATTGCCTTTTGGCAGATTGAGAAAATTCCCAACCACCGCCTTTTATTCTCAGTCGGGAGATGTAGATGGACGGTGCATAGCTAATGGAATCCAGCTGAGGAGATCAATGGGTTGCCAGAGGCAGTGAAAAAAAAAAAAAAAAGGAGAAAGGTACCCATGCATTGTCTGCGAAGTGAATGAGGTGAAAATGGAAGAGGTTATTGGGACTTAGATCAAACTTAGCACCAATCTCATTTAAATGGAGAGCGGCGTTCTCGAACTCATCTATCGGAGCGGCGCACTATGGCATGACATTTGTCTTCGCCATCCGTCATCTGCCTTTGGATGACAGATGACGTGTCTGCTGGAGTGTCAGATGTGTATCTATGGTGGCCAGTTTCTTGAATAGTGAAGGATACATTTTTGAAAAAAGAGAAAGTAGGACCGTCATCAATTTCTGCATTTATACATTGGACATGCATTTCGAATATGTCCTCTTACTGTATGAGACATTCCATTTAACTGCTCTGGAATGTAATTTAAAATCAAATAATCAGTGAATCAGTTTAGTAGCGCATGTGGGGATCTAAACAGACACCATTCGACCACATAAACACAAAGCACAATGTTTTCTATCATTATTTTGAATCATTAGTCACATATATACTGTAGAAATGTATGCTCTAGAACTAGCATGCCTGCTGAGAATAAGTGATGAATGGCTTCCTTGCAACACGGCTACGGGCATAAACCAAGTTTAAGTTTTATTTATTCACAAGGGTTATTCCTGGAAGAAAAAGAAAAAAAGAAAAGAGGAGGAATGAGGAGCCAATTAATGAAGGCAGTGGAGGCTGAGAAGACCAAGACCCCCAGGCTGAACAAGAACCCTTTCACCAAAACACACTGAATTATAAAATCATTAATTATGTTGGTGCACTGACTGGTCATTTATTTAGCAGGTGTTCATTATATGAAACAAAAAAAGGAAATATATACTGTATTCCAGTCCAGAATTAGGTTCTCAGAGCCATCATAATTTAATTCATTTCATTTTTATCTGTATAACGATTTTAACAATTGGCACTGTCTAGATTTATCTAGAGATAAAGCGGTAATAAAAGAATGTATAAGTTTGTTCCCTATAAGTGTAAGTTTATCCCTAATCAGTGAGCCAGTGTTGACTGTGGTGAAGGAGATGGTATGAGGAAGAAACCTTGAAAGGAACTCAAAAAGGAACCCGACCTCACCAGGGTGGAACCAAATGTCTATTCATTACATTAAACCATTGTAGAAGACACAATATCAATTACAGTCCAAATCCATCCTCAAAGTTCTTGAGTGTTGCTCAGGGATTTCATGGATCTTTAGGCTGTTGATGTGGAACCATCCAAATAGTGGTCTCCATCTGAAGAGAACTCCATCATAACGACCTCCACTCTACAGAGAAGGCTTTTTACTAGAATTTGTGGCATGGCCATGGGGATTTGTGATCGTTCAGCTACAAGAACCTTACCAAGATCAGGTACTGCCTGAGAAGGTTTGGTGTTTCACAAAATGGGGTCAGTGGTGTTGAGGTCAGGGCTCTGTGCTCCAACATTAGCACAGCAGGTATTCATGGAGCTTGCTTTGTGTACAAGAACACTATCATACTATCAGGTAAAAAATCCAAAATCACTTATTCAGTTATTCTACCAGGAGTAAAACAAAGCAAACCTTCATGTGTAGCTTGAAGATTGCCAGCCAGGGACTCCGCTGTTCGGACATCTAAAGGAAGTTTATTCCACCACCTCGGTGCCAGAACAGAGAACAGCCTTGAAGTGTACTTACCTCTCATTCTGAGAAAAGGTGGTACCATTCGAGCAGTGTTGGAGGATCTCAGACAGTGTGGTGCAGTGCGAGATGTGATGAGGTCTCTGATGTAAGATGGTGCCGGTCCATTTTTAGCCTTGTAGGCAAACAGCAGTGTTTTGAATCTGATACGTGCAGCTACCAGAAGTCAATGGAGCAGTTTGACCTGCCAGCAGAGAGTCCATGGTCAGTTGATCGTCCATAGTTACCCCAAGGTTGGCTGAAGGGGAGATCAGAGAGTCATGAAGAGTTATTCGGAGATTGTGACCTGGAGATGAATCACCTGGGATTCCCGGATCCTTGTCGGAAAGACTGAACAATAACGAGTGGGATGAGACTCTTGGAGTCATGGCTAGCTAAGAAACAAATCTAACAAACGGTGTCAGAAGTGGTACCATGGATTTGTTTTGTCTTTCCTTTGATTCATGTTATTGCCCAGTGTTGGACTTTAGCTACACAGAACTCCAGTGGAAGATGTTTGGGGCATCTCAGCTCCAGTAAAGGGGACTTGTAATGCGAAAGCTTAGCATTCTAGCCAGTTGTGTGTGTTTAGCGTTAAATGGGTTGTATCCTAAATGGACACAACCCCTTTGGTGCGAAGTGTAACTCCCATCCTCCCTTAATTGGTAACATTGTTGTGTTTCTCTTCGTTGTCCAGCCACAAATGCAAATCGTTTTATATATGTGAATTTATACTGAATTGACCTGTTGTGCCATATACACCGCCTTTTCAGTACTTTTTTAATTACGCAGAATTTCAGAATGATCCAAAGAAAGCATAATGTGCTGTGTAAAGCCAGTTGTATTACACATCCAACAATAGCAATATGCAGTCACAACAATAAAGGAAATCTCTGAAAGCATATAACGTTCACTATTCCTTTTGATTTCTCTGCTCTTCGTGAACTGTTCTACAAGCTACTGTACAAAGAGAACGGTTTTCTTCTGTGAACTGAGATACAGAAAAGGTGTAGGTGTATGACCTCAGGGAGGATTATGGGCTGTGAGTCATTATTTAATTTTGTTATTATGTGGTATCACTCTCTTGTTATCGTACTTTTTTGTCCCCACCAGGCTTAATAAGTATTTGGCAAGCTGTATTCCCCGACCCTCCAAAAAAAAATTTTTTTTCCGTATGTTCTTTCAAGTCACTGCAAGCAAGCCGATCGTTTTGCTTTGAGCCGTTCAATCGATACCAATGCTTCATGAAAACTCGTGAAATCGGGATAGAAAACCCATCATCTCATCTAGAATTTGCTCCATTAGTGTTCCGTTTTACGTATTACGGTTATATTACAGTAAACTGAGAATATACACGGAAAATTACAACCCCAATCCCCAAAAACGTTGAGACACTGTGTAAAATGTAAGTAAAAACAGAATGCAAAGTCATGAACCCAAATGTTATTCACAATAGAACATAGAAAACATGAAATCAAATGTTTAAAGTGAGAAAATGTACCATTTTAATTAAAAAATAATTTCGAATTTGATAGAAATGTTGGGAGGGGCAACAACAATCTATAAAAAGTTTAAATGAAACAGTTGGAAAAACATTTCAGCAGCAGATCAGTGAGATGATTGGGTATAAATTGTGTATCTTAGAGTGGAAAAATCTCTCAGAAGTAAAGATGGGTGGAGCTTCACCAATCTGTAAAAGACTGCGTCTGCAAACTGTGGAACAATTTCACAATAATGTTCCTTAACATTAAAATTGCAAAACAGTTAACAGTTGATTCATCATTTACTGAACATTATATCATCAAATGTTTTGATATTGGATGGCCGTGATCTTTGGGCCCTCACTGCTTAAAAGAAAATGGGCTCATTAGCGCCTCCAGAAATCATCGTCTGTGAACACAGTTTGCCATGTCATCCACAAATGCAGGTTAAATCTCTATGATTCAAAGAAGAAGGCATGCATGAACATGATTCAGAAATGCCACCATCCTCTCTGAGCCAAGGCTCATTTTAAATGTACTGAGGCAAATTGGACAATTGTTCTGTGGTAAGACAAATCTAAATTTTCTTATCTTTTTGGAAACCATGGACACCGCATCCTCCGGACTAAAGAGGAGAGGGATCATCTGGCTTGTTATCAGCACTTAGTACAAAAAGCCAGAGCTCTGATGGAGTGCATAATGGAATGCTAGTGAATTATTAGTGCCTATGGAATGGGCAGCTTGGACTCCATCAATGCTGAATGGTATATAAAAGGTTATAGGGCAACAAATGCTTCAACACAGAAAAGGTGTTTTTTTCAGGGAAGGCCTTGCATATTTGAGCAGTACAATGTTAACTTCTATTACAATAGCATGACTAGAAGAGTGCAGGTGCTGAACTGGTCTGCCTGCAGTCTAGACCTTTCACCAAAACAATTGGTGCATCATGAAACAGAAAACACAACAAAGGACACCAAAAACCTTTGAGTAGTCAGAGTCCTGTATCAGACACATATTGGACACCATTCCTCTTATAAAACTTCAGCAACTGGTCTCCTCAGTTTCCAGATGTATACGGACAGAAGACGTGATGCTACACAGTGTGAAATACGGCCCTGTAAAATGGTATACGTTTAAAAAAAATGTTTTCATTGTGATTATAATATGGATTTATAAAATTTGCAATTCACTGCATACTGTTTCTATTTCCATTTCACACAGTCTTCCAGCTTTTTTGGAATGAGGGTTGTATGTAATAATAAGCATTGCCTTCAATGCTAATGGTAGTACAAGAATTTCAGTGTGGATAAGGGCATCTGAGAGTGAAAGAGTACATGCAGTGTTTCTAAAATGTTGCAGTTGAAAAGTAAATCAGTAATCTGTGACAGGTTTTGGTCTGGGTGCAGGTTCGGATTTGACTTGAAGGCACCACAAACCACAACAAATGGCAAAGAAGCAGACACGAGGTCCGAAAGACTGAGGTTCGAACCAGATAAACGGTTTGGTATCACCACAGAACAGAACCCGGAGTGAGACTCTGCCAAGAATCTTTGTGGCTACAGGTTATTTACGGGATGTGGAAGACTGATTAGGAGTCTTGGGATTGGGGAACAGGAGAGATGTGCTGTGGATCTTGTGACTGGTTATATGTTGTAGTCTGTATTTCACTGACATCTCTCTTCCATGGCTTTTCCTGGAGCAAGATATAAACACGTGACCTTGTAGAGGTAATATCAGAGAGCAAATCAATCACAGTTAGATGATCTATGAGTAGGCTGAAGACATGGTTTGGCCTCCTAAACCCTTTAACAGCCCGCGATGTAAAATGACAGCTTTCGAAAGATGATTAGAGGCAATGGTCGTAATGTGGCAGGAAATACATTTGTCATGGTGCTGAGAGGACCACATTGTTATTTCTTCTTCATACCAGGGGATTCTAGGATTGAGTGTTTGTAGCCATGACAACACCACTTCAGAGGGGTTGTTGGAATCTCCTTGATGAGGAGGAGCTTAGTTGACTAGACGTGGCTCTTCTGTGACAAGATCAGATAAGCTTAATGCAATGTGCACCTCTCCAGGGTAAAAACAAAGACCTTCTCCAGTCGTGACATGTTTCTGTGGCTGATCTGCATAGGTTCTGGGAAAGTTCTTTTTTTTTCTATAGCAACTGACTTGAGAAATAATCAGTGTGATCAGGTTGCTATCGGTCCTGTGATTACTTACTCATGCTAGCTAATTCCTTACCATCGATTCTCTTGTTTTCTACATTTTTGAGCTATTTTAAAAGACTGCGCTATCTGATCTTTGCCTCAAACTATCACTGAAGCATTATTAATAATAACTCGTTTTTTCAACGATATAATTAAAAATATTAAACAGATAATTTGGAGTTTTAACTTCTAATCAGACACTTTAATACGATGAGATAAAGATAATATAAACCTTTATTGGCCCCACAGTGGGGAAATTTCCATTATAACTGCCTATGTTGAGAACAATATATTCATATTAGTAGACCAATTAGAGTCATTAAATCCAATTTAAAAGTCCAAACTAATTTATTAAATTTCCTACTCAAAATCAACAACTTACTAAACTGCACACAGAAACGGTGATTTAATAATGATTAAATGCTGTTCATAGACTTCAGTTCGGCATTCAACACAATCATTCCTCAGCACCTGATCGAGAAGCTGAGCCTACTGGGCCTGAACACCTCCCTCTGCAACTGGATCCTGGACTTCCTGACTGGAAGACCTCAGTCAGTCCGGATCGGAAACAGCATCTCCAGCACCACCACACTGAGCACTGGGGCCCCCCAGGGCTGTGTGCTCAGTCCACTGCTGTTCACTCTGCTGACTCACGACTGTGCACCAATGCACAGCTCGAATCATATCATCAAGTTTGCCGATGACACGACCGTGGTGGGTCTCATCAGCAAGAATGACGAGTCAGCATACAGAGAGGAGGTGCAACGGTTAACAGGTGTGGAGCTAACAGGTGTGGAGCCAACAACCTGTCTCTGAACGTCGACAAAACTAAAGAGATGGTTGTTGACTTCAGGAGAACACAGAGTGACCATTCTCCACTGATCATCGAAGGATCCTCAGTGGAGATCGTCAAGAGCACCAAATTCCTTGGTGTTCATCTGGCGGACAACCTCACCTGGTCACTTAACAACAGCTCCATCACCAAGAAAGCCCAGCAGCGTCTCTACTTCCTGAGAAGGCTGAGGAAAGCTCATCTCCCTCCCCCCATCCTGACCATGTTCTACAGAGGGACCATCGAGAGCATCTTGAGCAGCTGCATCACTGCCTGGTTTGGGAACTGCACCGTCTCGGATCGCAAGACCCTACAGAGGATAGTGAGGACGGCTGAGAAGATCATCGGAGCCTCTCTCCCCTCTATCATAGACATTTACACTACACGCTGCATCCGCAAAGCACACAGCATTGTGGACGACCACACACCCCTCACACACACTCTTCACCCTCCTACCATCAGGGAAACGGTTCCGAAGCATTCGGGGCGTCACATCAAGACTGTGCAACAGTTTTTTCCCGCAAGCCATCAGGCTTCTCAACAAAGAACTGAACTGAACTCTCTCTCTCTCACACACACACACACACACACACACACACACACACACTTACACACAACTGTGTGACTGATCTGTACAAACCGGACGCAACACACATCATACACTTCGCACACCCAGGTTTCAATACCAATCACACTTTTCATTATCGCAAAATGTTTACATGCCGTTTGTTGCTGATCTTCCGGGACTTGTTCTTTTGCACAATATTCTGTCGAATCCTTTGGTCACTGTTCACTTTATTTTGATTGCTGCTACTGCTGAATTGCACAAATTCTGTTTACATTTTTCTGTTTACATTGCACCTTATTCTGTCACGACAGGTTTTACTGGCGGAGCTATTTCTATTTTTATTTTTATATTTTGTGTATTGTGTATTGTCCTGCACTGTCCTGTGTTGTCTTGCACTGTCTTGTGTTGTCTTTTGCACTGTTTGCACCAGCTGCACACATGCACTTTATGTGGCGAGGATCTTAGTTCTCGGCCCTGTGTTTTTCTGTTCTGTGACTGTTTGTTTTATGTTGTTTTATGTAGCACCTGGGTTCAGGAGGAACGTTGTTTCATTTCACTGTGTACTGCATCAGCTATATATGGTTGAAATGACAATAAAAGCTTCTTGACTTGACTTGATTTTTATTTACCCTCACATTTTCTGAAACAAATATTACCAGAAGCAATCAAACCTGCATTAAAAAAACCCAACTCTGCTTTAATTGTTAATGTTACATGTTCAGGTACTTAAAACATTGAAACTATTACTTATAAAACTTTTCGATAAAAATTAAGACTTTTACTCAAAACTTTAACTAATGACAGCTGCCAAATATGTCAACATCAAACCTTCATTTTATATCTAGTGTGATAATTTAATTAATTTATACAACTGGCTTTTTGAGGGTTAGGGGCTTTGCTCAAGGTGGTGCTGGGATTTGAACTTACTTTTCCAATCAGTCAGTGCTTAAAAAGGTACTGGTTAAAGTAGTGAAAATGGATAAAATTACACACTACAGGCCTATTAGGGATATTTCACGTTGCTTGTGACCCTAATGCAGATTTTTATCCGATAGCACACAATAATCTTTCTAGAAAAAACATAATATAAGTTTAAAAAGCTATTTTTAGGCTCAGATATAAAATCTTTATGTTTATTTCACAACACTTTGGCAACGATTTGGTTGTCTGAGATGAATTTTGAAAATCCTAAAAGATTCCTATAATCCGAGGCTAAAATCTGTGGGCTTTGACCGCCGGTTTGTTCACCGACAGCCGAATAATAGCCGTTAATGCGATAATTTTTTCCCCCCAAAGAAATTCTGGCAGTGTCAGAAGTTTCCAGACACTTTTCCACTGTCACTTCTCCTACGACGAGAATCAGTCCGAGAACCAATAGGAGCGCCAAACCCGATGACGCGATTGGCGCGACAACTTCAAACCTCCTCAGAGAAACAGTCGAGTGAACGAGTCAGATGAACAGGACAGCAAGAAGAGAAACTTAACGAGTGACGGAGGAAAAAGGATCGCTTGTATGACGTTTTTATTATCGATGAATGTCATGAAGATAATTAACGCTACAGATTGTTTTTGTTTACTGCCAGCTACCGTTAACGAGAGAACGCGGATCTGAACGTGTCAGCGATTAATGACACGGGGATCACGTTTGTGCAGTCCGACTAACAACAATCACAAAGGACTATTATAAAATCGCACCTGGCGTAAGTGTGTAAAAGTTAAGTTTGGTATTCCACAAGGCTTTCTCCTAGGCTTACTGCAGTTTGTTTTCTGTTTGCTACCTCTGGTTTACAAGACCAAATTACATCTACTAGGATCACCAAAAGCTTAAAGAATGGGTAGTTTTTCAGTTATGTCAGGAAAGACCCACAGTCTTACATGGTTAGGATCAGTTGCTAAGAAATATGATGCAATTATACAATGCAGAAAAAAGCTAGTTGATTGGGTTTTTTTTGCTTTTAGGTTGTACTACTGTACAATTCCTCTTGGATAATACAATACTGATGATTTATAAAGCAATAAATGGTCTTATGCTGCTGTACTTGAGCAAACTTTTGGTCTTTCATGAATCGTTACAACTACTTCATGTAAAAGGTGCAGGCTCTTTGTTGGTTCCTTTAATAGTGAAGGTTACAGCTGGTGGCAGAACTTTGTCTTATGAAACCCCACAGTTTTGGAATAACCTTCCAATTAATGTTTTTCGTTTGTCAAGTTGTTGTTTTTTTTTTTTTGTTTTGTTAAAAGCTTTTCACCTATATAAAGACAATATCATGAGCACTAAGAGTGGGAAAACATAGCTAGTATGTAGCATGTAGCTAGTTTCTAATGCCCTCCAGTCTCTGCTCACAATGTACATTCACTTACACCACTACAGGACAAAAGCATACCAAATCATTTTCTCTGTGCAGCTTTACCACATTCTTCTGCTACCCTAATGCTTTCTACCCTCTGGATCAGCTTGACCCATCCTGATTCTCCAATTCTGCGTAGAACTTTAGAGCTTCTTTCTCCTGAGAATCACGCACTGCAGTCTAGAAACATGACGATTGTTGTTGTTGTTTTTTTAGGCCACAGTGTACGGTGTTTATTGATTTCCAAGCACTCTAGTTATTGCTTTTTGCCATGTGCCATTTATTTTGTTCATCCTCCACATGCTGCAACCTACATTTAAGTCCATCGGTCTCGAGCCCCTTATAAATGGTGTAAAAAAAATGGTGATCGCTAAAACCAATCGATTCTTTTTTTCATTTATTACCTTGTGCGAATAATTTTGCAATTGTGATTTATTTAAATTAGTGTTTCAATTAGGTGTTAATTTAGTGCAAATATAATATGATTTCTCAACTCGAACATTCTAATAGCTTCCATTAAGAGATTGAGTTTGTAAAGTTTTCTAAAAAATTAGCTTTTTTTTTTTTTTTGCTGGTAAATGAAATTATTTTACTATAAAATACATTTTTCTAACGTTTATGGTCTCTAATGTTTGCTTTTTTTATAGTAGAATTTAAGGTTTGACACATTTTTGTTCTCTGAAGTCCATCCTGAACTTTGGCAGCAACATAATAGTTCTAGGCATCTTGTCTTCATGAGGCAGTGATTTCTGGACAAGCCTTGTCAGTGTTGCCTTCATCAGCCATGGTTAATCATATCATAAGGAGGAAAAACTCCCTGAGATGGTACGAGAATGAAACCAGACTTAAAAGGGAACCCGTCCTCATCTGGGTGGTAACGAATGTCCATTCATGGCAGTTCCATCGCTCTTGAGGTGTTCTCTTAGGTTTCAGGGATGCAACACTACCATTTCTCTCCATTATTTTCCAGTATTCAGTTATCAATTAAAAGCATGTCTATTCATAGTTCTACTCATGTCCTTTTTTTGTTTGAGTGTCATAAAATGTACCATTTATTGAATAATGAATAGGATAAGTGCCATTTAAAAGCAACCTAAATCCCCATGAATTACCTCACCCCCTTTAAGCCATGTTGAGCCACACTGAATCTTCCATGCGTGTTAATTACTTTAACCTTTTTCTGAAGTACTGTTGAGAGATACGGTGGGCTGAATGCGAAAAAATTAAAAGTGATGAGAGTATGAGTGCTTATTTTGTTCCTCCACGTTGGTGGTAAAAATGAGTGTCATAGTGTAAAAAAACGTTTTCCAGGTCGTAAAACCAACACTTATCTCATTTATACAATTGAACATCTAAGGGTTAAGGGCCTTGATTAAGGGGCCCAGACTTGGCAGCTTGGTGGTGCTGGGATTTGAACTCGTGATCGTCAGATCCAAAACCAAAGTTCAGCTTCCACAATAAAAAGTCCAGCTTCTTTTGGTGAAAAAAAAAACATAAAAAATGAAGATAAATGATTTAAGACCTAGAATTGCAAATGTAAGACTTTTCAAGGCCTAAAATCTTAAGACTTTTTAAGACCTCTCTAAAGAACTGTACGTTTTCCAGTAAATAAAATTTACCACGTTGCGCACAAATATTTTATACTAAATCATTGTATTGTATATCATTCAAGCTGGACCATCGAGATGCATGGGAAGACGACCATGGTTGAGATGGATGATGGGAATCATAGTCCAGAGCCATAAACACATACAGACAAAAATAATAATAATTCCACATAATCACAGTTTTCCCAGAGAGCCTTTGGATTTCTGATCAATTAGAAGATGCATTGTTTAAAAAAATCTGTGAAAATCAAGCAAACGTACTGGATGCATTATTTTGTGCTTTGGAGTAAATACTTTACTGCGAATACATTTTTACAACTGTTTAACATTCATCTACAAACCCGCCGTCTCTAAATTACTGGAAGACTTACTTTAGCGTTTCCTCGGCGTCGCAATTCCACGTTGCCCGTGGCCAATAGCGAGCTTTTGTCGAGAAGAACAAGAGCTGTGATTTTCACTCGCTTAGCATTTTCTGTGTACAGTTTCAGAGTCTTGTTGGATTTGCGATGAAATGGTTACTCATCAGCTTCCTCGTATTGAAGAAAGCTGCTGTCGTTTCTTGACCTTTTCAGAACCGTCTGCATGATTATAGTACTGGTTATCAGTATTGATGCTGGTATACCTTGCGTTCCTATAAAACATATACTACGACTGAAATTTTGTACTGTTTTCTGTTCAATTATTAAATTACAGTGCACTACTTCATACTCATCACCAGTCTTAACGACTCCTAGGTAGGCTAGGTCATGTCTCAACTTTTTTTCAAGTTACAATGGGATCAGAATGTATCTCCATCGTAAGTCCTGTATATGAAACAAAAGAAACATATTCCAAAGTCATTTCGATGCCAAAATCACAGTCAAACTACAACTCCCAGATGACAGAGTGGCCTACAAACATGGCGGCACCATGAGGACTATTCAAACCACCACAGACATTACATCACAGCCACACTTGCAGTACATATTGACTCTCACTGCGTAGTATACGCTCAGTGCTTCTACTACCAGTCTTTATCAAGCCACTGTTGATTGTCTTCCTGGTTTTGGATCATGTCTCTGGTTTTCTTGCTTTGCGCCTCCCTGCCCTGATTCCCAGTCTTTGCTCACTGCCTGACCCTTGCCTTGATTTTAATATTGCTCCTGGATTACATTTATATTTTTAACCTTCGTCTTTATCTGCCGCTTTGGCACAATGTAATTCAATTCACTAGTCTTTAATATTCATTGTTTGAGTATGCGATGACCTACAAATCTCGTCAAAGCAGCATGAGATGCCAGTAATCCTGTCTGGCTTGATTTGTCTTCAAAGCATTGACAGCTCTTGACATTGAAATGGCCAGAAAACCCCGACTCAGCTCTAATCTTTAGGCTTCTTGTGCGTAAACTAATAACGTAATGGCACTCGAATGATAGAAATGATTAAGCGGCTGTCGTTTGCATGCATCTTTAAATTGTTTTTGTGCTTAAAATGAAAAAGTCAAATACAGTGGTGGGCTGTCAGAACCAACAATGCACATTTTAATACATTTGTGTCCATGAATATGTATTAAATTATTCCCAATAATCTATTCTCTTCATTTCGTAGCTTTTCTCTCGGGTCTGAATGTAAGTTCAGGTTGGTTCCCGGCAGGTTCAAATCTATGCTGCTTGAAGCTGTTGCTCAAACCAATTTGGTGGTCACTCCGAAGCCATCTATCAGGCGTCCGATCACGTCAGCCTTCGATTGGATGGTCATGGAGCATGTGCTAGTCAGAGCTCGCAAACCGCATCTGTAGCAAACTGCGCAAGTTCAAATACATACGTGCGGATTTAAAAGCTGTTTTTCCGTTCCACAACGACTGATGGACGAAGGAGAAGAAATCGATTCGGCCGCAGATACGCTCACAAGCACGCATTTGATGAGGTGAATATCGACGCTTCTGCTGGAGATGATGTATGCAGGCAGTGCAGTTGTGGCTACAGTGAAAGGAGACGTGTTGAATTGTGTTTATTGGGTTTCTTGCTTTAGTGATGACATTCATACTCACTGTATGTATTTCAGCGCTCTGTTAGACTCGTTTCTCTCAAATATTGATGGTTTCTATAGACGTGGCATCAGTAAGCGGTGGACTGACTGAAAAAAATTGACTGAAAACTGAAATAGATGGAGGGAAAAATTGCACAACCATAATTCATAAGGAACTTGACAGAATGATCCATAATGGCAGCTGAGCACTCGCAGTGATGTACACAGGGACGGGTTGGACGGGACTGACATATTGTTCAGATTAGTTAATTTAACTTTCTAGTAAAAAGGTACTGTAGACGTTCGGAAGCAACCTTTAATAGAAATGGACTGGGATGACTTGAGTCATTTATAAACGACTGTGTAATAATTATTATTATAAAAAAAAATGTTATAAACCTGGTATATTTTAATCATTTCTATAATTGAATGGGTATGTAAATTGGCTAGCAAGGTTCAATATCATCATTTGCAAATTACAAATAGGCCTACATTAGATTAGCCAAGTTAGATCACGTATTGCTTGGAGAATCTTGCTTTACAGATCGAAAGCTCTTCAGCTTCTCAGCGTGTAATACTATCATGAATATAAAGAACCTTCCAGAACATTGTCTCCCATCCATACAGAACACTATATTATGTGACTGTTACATGAACAGACAGAATAATTACCAGCCTTAATAACTTTGGCAACATGACTTCCAAAATCATTATAGACCAACTGCCATGTTGCACAGCTGGCAGTGGATGGTCTGGATTGGGGGCCTCATTTGGATTTTGGAATATATCTAAACAGGTAAAAAAAATGACCTTAATACTACTTTCCCCCATTGATTTTTAGTATATCATGCTCATTTGCATTAATGGTATTTTTGCCGGACTCCCGGATACAGAAAAACTTCAATTGACATCTTACGACTGAGGAGCTGAGGGTTCAATTGACTTTAAATATACATGGTTTCCAAAACCACTGGACAGCCAAAATTTATATCTGCTCACAATGAATAAGATTTAAAGATGCAGATTTAAATCTTTGGTAATTTTCAGCCAGGGTTTTTAGTGTTCATTGATTTCCGAGCACTCTGCCGATTGCCTGATGCTGTACAGTATTTATTTTGTTTATCTGCGATATAATGCTCCAAGTTCGGTATGCATCCAGTGGGCTAGTTTTAGCCATGTGTAAACGATCCACAAAGAAAATAACAGTCACAGATTATTGGTCACTTTGACAAAGTATAGCAATCATTAGATGTGTATTTATTTATTTTTTTAGCCTGCTGTCTAGACCATTCAACATTTCAAAACATTTGGTGCATCATGGAACAAAAAACACAACAAAGAACACCCAGAAATGCTGACACCTCTAACTGCTGATTTTTACTTCAGAGCTGAACGAGTCTTCTTCTAAAAAAAACAAAACAAAAAAAAGGAATTCCATGGTTTCTATGTCTATAGGTTATAGACTCGATGGCTGCGAGTTTACTGAGTCCTTCTAACTAACCTTCACCTTTCTATGTTCTCATGTCCCTGTTTTTCCATTTGCCAGAAATTGCCCGAATCCCTGCTGCGCTCGTGTCTCTAATTAGAGCTATTAGACTTGGCCTGTTTACTCGTATTTGAGTCGATCGTTTCTGAAGCGTGTCGTGAATTTTAGTCGCATCGCCGAAGCCTATATGTCACTTCCAGGAGGCTGCAGAGTGGCTACAGATGACTTGATTCCCACTGATGTAACCCACATAGCAACCGCAACTCACCCAAATACACTACATTCAAAATCGCACTGCTCATAAATGCAGGTCATTTCTGATATTTTTTTGTACTCGGGCCGAACAGGATTCTTTAATCGCTCAACCCGAGAGAGCTGATTAGATTGTCCTCGCGATGCAGATCTCTCTCTCTCTCTCTCTCTCTCTCTCTCTCTCTCTCTCTTTCGTTTTTTGTTTCGTTCATTTATAGAAGCATTAAAAACACAATTCTACCCTTCGCCGAATATTTTACATGGACTCTTTTATGCTGCTCTATTCATTGTATTTTTGTCTTCATTCTCCCGTCACTCATATACGTGCTGCGCAGGGATTTATTATTGATTCGGTGACTTCATCTACAAATGCACGGTAGCAGAATTTATGGTTCGCATTAGTCATCTGTAGAATAGGTAATGAAAAAAAACCTGTCGTGTCTTCTCCCCTCATTTCCTGCAGTGCATTCCAATGGAGCATAAAGCACACACACACACACACACACACACACACACACACACACACACAAACACACACGGTGAGTAATTTTCTTGTTCACCCACTGCTTGTATTACTAACATTTCTCTGTGACACTTTGGGTCCCGCTTAAATAACAGCAGTGCTGCAGGACGTCTACAACTCGAAGCTCATTTAGCAGATTTGTACTTGTGGGGAGCCTGTGAGCGTCATCAGCTCTCTTTCTCTTACTCATTCTGTTCTTTCCTCACACTGATGTGCTATGTACAGTCACAATGCTGACGTTCCTCTGAGTCTCTGTTCCTTGATTGCTTTTATTCTGTAATAAATGATCCGGAAATCTGGATAGTGTCCTTAATCTAACGCATGAATGCGACGACAAATTATTTTTCCCCATGTAACCCAAAATAATGCAATGATTTGCAAATGCATTTTGTATTCGCAAAGACAATGCTAACTGCGACTTCTTCGTAGTGCTGAACTGCTCTGCCTGCAGTCACCATTTAAAAACATTCAGCGCATCATGAAGCGAAAAACACAACAAAGGAAACCCCGGACTGTTGAGCAGCTAGAATCCTGTATCAGACACATATGGAACAACATTAGCCTCCCAAAACTGCTTTCCTCAGTTTACAGACGTCAACGGACAGAAGACGTGATGCAACACAGTGGAAAAACTTTTTTGAGACGTGTTGCAGCTACATTCATTCATCTTCTCCCGCTTATCCGTCATTCGGGTCGCGGGGGCAGCAGTCTAAGCAGATTCCCTAGACACTTCTCCGTGTCCAGGGATCGGGTTGTCAAGACCCCCGCCTTCGACTGCTGCCCAATCCTCTCAGCACCGGTCCCTTACGGTCCCTTCTGCAGGTGGTGAGCCCACGGGAAGGCGGCCCCACGTCACTCCGACGTCACGGTCCTTGATTTATTTTTCTCGTAAGGGTCCCCTGGAGCATAGAGGGTTAAGGGCCTTGCTCAAGGGCCCAAGAGTGGCAGCTTGGCGATACCCCAGACCTCCCGATCGATAACCCAGCGCCTTAACCGCTGGAGCCACCACTCAGCTACAAAAATTTTAATTACCTTATTTTTCCCTTAAAATTGTATAAATTCTTGTTTGTATAAATTTGTATGCCCCTGAATGAATGTGTGAAGGAGTGTTTGTGTGTGAATGAAAAAATGCTCTATAAAATGCTTACATTTTTACTGTAGGTTTACATCAGCAGCAACTCGATGTGGAAAACATAATCCGAGAAATATATTTTTGCGAATTTCAATCGATTCGTGATAAAATCGTACACTCGAGCTGGCCCAAACTCCACACGCTTGTGTAAAACCTGATGATCTGATGATGACCCGATCAGCTCAAATCTATCGGAGTGTCATCTCAACTCACACTTCAGTGAAGGGATAAGACTCTGACCTTTCAAGCAAAGCAAATCTCATGGTTTTGGACCCTGTTGTATATGTGGGTGGACGTTATAGCGGGGCAAAAAAAAATGACAAGTATCTATAATATATTATTTTGGGGCTATATTTTATGATGATTGACAGGTTCGGAAATTCGACACCTCAAGAACCCACACACACACTTTGCAACATCCCAGTACATACCTGAAGTTCTGAAACATGTCTGGTTCTACTGTAAAATGAAAAACTTGTATCAGAGCCACAGACTTCTTTGCAGTGTTCCTATATATTGTCTTAGTTAGCTCTTTATATTAGCGTGATACAAATCATTTGAGGCATTTTTTAGTCTTAACCCATGTTAGCTTGTTATTAGTAAAGGATAAACATTAGTATTTGTAGATCCCGCAGTATCCTGGCTGGTTTTCCAGATAGCTGATATCCTCAAACACAGGAATTTATAGAAAGAGGATTTAGAGATTCATTGTGTACAAATGAGGTTTAATGTACAAAATAAGATCCTAACACCACACCTCCCAGCTTCAGGCTATAACTTATGCTAGGCCTATATTCACCCAAACTAAGCTTGGAATTAGCATAAAATTGCTCGCATTTTTTAAGCGCAGCCAAGGCAGCAAACATTGACTGTCTGACTTCAGCAAAAACTCAAACATTAGCCAGTCACTCCTTTCTAAACAATCTTCACCACCAGAACAAACAGTGCATATAAATGGGCATTTTTCTATTGAAATAGACAACTGACTGCAGGTATTGGGGCTCTCGGATAATCATGGGAGTGCAGCAGATTTTCTTCAATTCGTTCAGGTTGAGTATAAAAGTTGACTGGTTTTTTTTTTCAGCATCTTTTCATTTGGCAAAAATGACTTTGAGAAAAACGATGATGATTCGAGGCTCTAAAATCGTTTCCTCTCAACACTAAAAACAATATATTGTTTTCTTTCATTTGCCATGAATCGTTTATTAATACTAATCCTTCCACTTTTGAGAGACAATGTGTCCACTGCCAGCATGTTTAAGACCGACGTGGACACGCAAAACCAACTGTTGGACTCGCCATATTTACTGGACGTAATCGAATTTTAATCCACCTCACTAACTTGGTCAAGCTTTTAATGCAAATGAACACACTTTAAGCCCGCATCAGGAGATTATATAAAACTTGGATTTAAGTGCTGGCAATATGAGGTTAAAACAAAAATGAAAAAAAAAAAAAAAAAAACATATTTATGTGTGGAAAAACAACGCCCTTAACCTTCTGTCCTCTAGGGGTGCTGTATCATGGTACATGTAATGTACATGTGAGAAATGTAAAGCTTTAACTTTATAAACTTTGTGGAAGCCAGCAAGATGTAAACACTAATGTCTACCCATTGATAATAATAATAATAATAATAATAATAATAATAATAATAATAATAAT
>JAAIIK010000159.1:380236-402706 GCA_014706435.1 Silurus glanis
GTGTGTGTGTGTGTGTGTGTGTGTGTGTGTGTGTGTGTGTGTGTGCGTGTGTGTGTATTTTTGAGTGTGTATATGTGTGTGTGTTTACATGCTTTCTGGGATCAATTTGGGCAGATAAGCCGTGCTCGGGTTCATGTGTCTAACATATCTATTATTAATCAAGCAGCAGAGACAGGCTGCAAAAACATAGACCCATCCTCTGGGCACTGTGCTCACACACACACACACACACACACACACACACACACACAAACACAAAGAGAGACGTCCAGATCACGTGTCAGTCCGTGTGCTCTCTTTGAAGGCGACAGCAGAGAAGCCTTCGTCTAGACACTTTTGCAGAGACTGGACTCATGGTATGTTTTTAGCTGTCAGCCGAAAGAACTCCGTCTCCCAAGCATGGCAAAGGCGTGAGCTACAAGAGGCTACGAGAGATCAGATCTCTGCAATCCTGCATTCTAAGCATTATATCAATATAGAAATAGCTTTTGCTCCCTGCTTTGGTAATCCTTAAGCCATATTGTCTCAATCTCTGTCTCTTTACTTCCCCCCCTCCCCCCCTCCAACCCCCATCCCAGTATCTTTCCCTCTCCAGAGACCATTTTCTGAGGATGTGTGTACAATCCGGTACATCTTGACGCCTGCAGAGTGTGTGTGTGTGTGTGTGTGTGTGTGTGTGTGTGTGTGTGTGTGTGTGTGTGTGTGTGTGTGCGTGTGTGTGTGTGTGTATGTTGTCAGCGCTAGAATACAGTATGCCTGCGTAATACCAGCAGCTCATCACTCACAGAACGCCTGTATGAGTGTGTGTGTGCTCAAAAAAAAAAAGCAAGCAGTCACATCTAATGCATCGTTTTCTTGACCATTTTCTTTATCCTGTTTGTTCTACCTGGTAAAGTTCGGTGTTTTTTTTTTTTTTTTAATCTTCGAACTACTTTGCAATGTAAATCTAAGGCACCGCAGGCTGATTCGTAAGAGTAATATCCTGAAGACATTCCGGAAAAGATAATTATAGCTATTATATGATGTGTGCTCTACTGTTAGAATCTGCCCTTGAAACTGTATTAAAAAAAGAAAAAAAGGGAGAAAAACCCGACTGACATCGAAATGTTTTAATTCGAGATTTCCAGGTGAACACGGCGTCTGTTCAGGATTTATTACGTAATAAACAAACTGAATTCATGATTCACGAATCATAAAGAACATTGTTTCTGGCCTCAGAATCAGATCGGAATCACTGACTTACCTTTTAATACAAATATTTAATCGTGATTAATCGCACGATTGTTGTGAGTGCACTCGTGATTAATCGCAACTTATTCGCACATTTTTATCTGTTCTAAATGTACCTTAAATGAATACTTTTCAACCTAGAGCATGAAGACAAATGTTTTAAAGCAATCGTGGTGTTTTAAATGACGTAGATCATCAATCCAGTCATTAGTGTTACAAACCAGGTCACTCTTAGTGTCGGTCTCAAGCCCGGATAAATGTGGAGGGTTTTGTTATGAAGGACATCCAGCGTATAACGTGGCAAAATCAAATATGCAGATCATGAAAGAGAATTTCATACCGGATCGGTCGAGGCCCGGGTTAACAACGACCGCCACAGGTATCGTTAGCCGACAGGGTACCGGTGGAAATTGGGCTACTGTTGGCCGAAGGAGGAGAAGGAGAGGAGGAAGACGTCTACAGAGACGGCAGGAAAGGAGAAGTGTAGGAGAGTGGAGGTTCGGGTTGGTACTTTAAATGTTGGCACTATGACTGGTAAAGGGAGAGAGATAGCTGATATGATGGAGAGGAGAAAGGTAGATATGTTGTGTGTTCAGGAGACCAAGTGGAAAGGGAGTAAGAGCAGGAACATTGGAGGTGTTTAAACTGTTTTATCATGGTGTGGATGGAAAGAGAAATGGTGTAGGGGTGATTCTGAAGGAAGAGTACAGTAAGAGTGTAGTGGAGGTGAAGAGAGTTTCTGATAGGGTGATGAACGTGAAGCTGGAAGTTGAAGAGGTGATGATAAATGTTATCAGTGCCTATGCTCCACAAGTAGAAGGTGAACCTAGAAATGAAAGATTGGTGATTGGTGGAGTTTCTTTATTTTTTGAATATCTGAGTAAAGAAATAAATGTGTGTTGCGCCGAAGGTTTGAATTTTCGCATCTTTTATATGAGTCGATTAATCTTTTCAATAAAAATGGTCAAACGTAAATGCATTAATAAACGTGTTAATCAAATAAGATCTTCTTTTTCATCTGAACACAAACGCTGTGCAGGCGTCCTATAGTATGTTGAAGGTGTTGCTTTAACCAATCGGATCCCGACCTGCTTACCCCGAGGTCATCTAGCAGGCTGGCAATAACGTCGGCATTTTCACGTCCTTTGTTTGGATTGCACTAGTCAGAGCTCGCAGACTGCATCTGTAGCAAACTAAGTCGTTGCGTTTCACGCCTCGTCCCTTTCTCTCTGCCTCCTATTTACTCGGGTTTTGGGCAGATGGTAGGAAGCCATCTGCAGCAGGTGAAAGAGAGAGCGGAAGAGAGACGGTGCGAGATCCCACTACTGATCCTGATTTGCATTTGTTCGCTAATTATAGGCTGTGAAAATCTCAAGGTTCTGCATCTCTCAGCTAAATTCCAGAAGCGTTATTCATAGGTACATATTTCTTCATTTCAAAACTCAATACGAATAATCGTTGGAATGGATATTCGCCAAACGAGTCTTCCCTGGAAAAATTTAAAAGGGCCAAACGGTGACCCCAAGGCGATGATAGTTTGGCAACACCCTGCAGATCTGAGCATCTTGCTTTATTTAACATCTGATTAGCACTTTTCAGCTTATTACCAAAGATCTTTGGTGGCAGAAGGAGGCGTGGAGGGCTGGAGGTTGACCATCGTGTACGAGGCCTTTATTATTTATGAAACGGAATCAAATACAGGGTCTTCGACTGTGATTAATGTGCTAGGTTTATGCAGGGCGATGTGGAAATGTACATCTTATCTGAGAGAAATGACTTTTTCACATATACATTAATGTATTTCATGTAAGGCAAAGACCATGGGTCTTGTTGTTCTTTTGGCTGCTTCCATTAGGGGGCGCCACAGTCTGTCACACTCTGTCTTTATTTAAAACAATCTTCCCAAGTCTTCCAAGTCTTCCCTCACCACATACATTGACCTTCCTGCCCGGTGGCTTTATCCTCGGCATTCTTACTCTACACCCTACAGAGCATCTTCAGCTCTGCTACCTCCAGCTCCCCCTCCTGTCCAATCTTCTATAACAAATCCCTTCTGCTATCACTCTTCTCCACCTTTCAATACTTAGCACTGTTAACCCCAGGTACCTAAACTCATCTACCTCCACCTCTCCAGGCTCTTCTCCACCTGCTTCCTACTCTCAGCCACAACATCATCAGTGGAAATGATCGTTTTAGATCCATTTGAAGCTCATCCTGGATCAGACTGATGATTTTTCATTGTCTGATGCTTTTAAGCGCGTTCCGAAAGGACAAACGTAGCGCACAAGTGAACTCAAGCGTATCAGGTATACGATATAGAGATTTTTCATACAATGTGTGTTTACTCAAGTGTTTCTTTTTTTCCCGTTTTCATGTCGCTCACTTCGACAGGATGTACAGTAACTGCTGGAGAAGGTGCTTATGTTAAACCGCCTGAAGGTGCTCTCTTTATTCAGGGAAGCGTACTACAGACGGTAAAGATATGTACGCATGACAGACGTCAGCGTGAAACATGCTGTGATGGAACAAAGCATGTGGGACCTACTGTCATAATCCCAAGTGACTTTGCACGTTTAGACGGTTTTTTTTTCATTCAGCTTGAAAAGCATTATCTCATATATATCTTTTTTCTCTTTTGTTCTTTCTTTCTTCCTTTCTTTCATTCTCTACCTATTATTTCCAATAGGGGAAGCCTCAAGGCTTCACTTCTCCACCTGAACTGATCCACGTACTTCAGCTTCACATTCGTGTACATCTGAGGCTTACACACAAATTCACTACCTTGTGCTCAGATCTAATTAGACCACAAGAACTCGCTATGCTTCTCTCCATGCTCCAGGAGAATCCTCCTTCTCCAGCTTTTTTTTTAATATGCTGTCAAAAAAAAAATCCCAGGCAAGTTGCTGGGCCCCTGAGCAAGGCCCTTAACTGCTCTGTTGTGAGTGGTTCTGGATAAGGGTTTCTTTCAAATGCTATAAATGTAAATGCATGTTGAACATTCCACAATGAATCCAGATTTCCCGTCATAATAGCCTCCACTCTTCTGGGAAGAGGTTCCCCTTGATTTTAGAGAGTTTTTCTGGAGATTCATTCAGACACAAGGGTATTAGTAAAGTCAGGTACTGATGTAGGTGATGTGAGGAGGCCTAGGGCGCAGTCAGGGTAGGAGCTTCAGAAGATCTTCCACCTCTTCCAACCCATGTACAGCAAAGCATCGTCATGCTGGAGCAGATTATGGCACTACGAGATCAAATAAAGGGAAAGCTGATATTACCACATGCAAATGATTCGTGTGCCTCTCAACTTTGAGGTTACAGCTTGTGGAAGATCTACATACTGTATGTCTGGAAAAGTGAGTCCGTATAGTGTATGCAGATACTGCAACAAAAAAAAAAGAAATGAAAAAAGTAGTGTCTGCCCACTCGTTTCCACCTGCTAAAACCGCTCATTATTTCAGCGTACATTCCTGCTTAATCATAGGCTACTTAAACGCAGTGTGGGAAGCTCAGCCCCATCAGCGTGCTCCTGAGGACATCTCCTGTGTGACTGCTGTCTTAATCACCTTATGCAAATCATGTAATTAACACGGCGCAGCCTTCTACAGATCACATCTTAAACACGTTCATTGAAATGCGCCGCCGAAGCGCGTATCTGCAGTCGTTTATATGGCGCCGACGCGGTAAACAAACAGTGAGTCAGCGTGACTCACGTTATTCAGCAACTACACCAATAATACTCAACCCAACCGCAGATCGTTTTTGGACGCTGGAAATATTCGAAGCTCGGTTCAGCTTATCTAAACGTAGCACGCAGAGATTCAAGGAGTTGGACACAGGATGTGCCATAACTACTGCTTTTTATCGGAGACGTCGTTTGCATAAAATGCATAAATTCATGAAAAAAACCTGCTGTTTTGCCCGTCCTTTCTTCAAGACGTCCAGCTTTTAAAAAAAAAAAACTCCTCCGTCAGACGTTGTGGAATGAAAAAAACATTCAAAAACAGCTATTAAATCCGCATGGATGTGTTTGTTCAGTTGCAGCAGATGCAGGTTGATACTGTGGATTCACCCTCTTACCGTTCTATCAAACCAAGAGAAAACGCAGACGTTCTGAAACCTGCTTGAGAACCTCACAGCGACCAAACGTGAAATCCTGACTGGATAGAAACTCATATACGGACTCCGAGACACACTATGAAATGAAGGAAATAGAATAATTGGGAATAATTAAAGTCGTATTCATGGATGAAATTAGATTAAATCCTAACTCTGGATTCTGAAGAAGGCATTCCTGGCACTTAATGTAGGCCGACGTGAATTTCTGGCCTAGTTATCGTCTACGGAATACGATCATTATGTAATTAATTATTAATTACTAATGAATTAGCGCTAAAAACTTGCGTGAAGTCTACGCTTTTCACAACGTATGTTAGACTAACATAGTACATTAATGTAAGTATTCTGAAAATACAGAAAAATACCTGATCAATCCACATAAAAAAAATGTCCTGTACTTTTTAAACAGTGGCTTGGCATCAACTTTTATTTAATTAGCATAGCTGTGGAAGTTAGCTCGGGTAAAATATGCCAGTTCAAACCATTCTATAGGTTGAATCTAATTAAACCCTTCAGGCCTGAACTTTAATATTTGTACGTTTTTTTGTATCATTCCTAACACGCATCCTACACACATAATGCCTCATCTGCATTAAACACATATTAGAAAAGGAAGTCTTTCATGGATTTGTGCATCATCTCACATCAAGGCGTAGCTCAAGGGGTAAGACATTGTGATCGAAAGGTCATGAGTTCAAATCCCGGCCCCACCAAGTTGCCACTGTGCGCCCCTCGAGCAAGATCTTTAATCCTCAAGTGCCAAAAATGTAATAATGCTCTATAGCTACATTACGCTTATCTCCCAGTGGCTTGGAAAAGATTCTCCAAGGAGTCATGAACAGATCTAAAGCTCTTTGGAGAAAATTGTGCTGAAACATTTGCCATGCAAATGTGTGTATAGCGTAAAGTGCGTACTCGTTAATATTTCAGATGTATTGCATAATGATGGCAATCTGTGGTTGTTGTGTTCTTGTGCCTTTTTTCTGTCTGTATGATCAATTGTTAATTCAGTGTGCGACTCAATATTACATTTGTACAAACTGAAAACCTAAAAAACAAGTTTAAGTGCACCATCAGGTTGAATTCCTATCTAAAGGCAAAGAGAAACTAATCCAGGCAGAATATAAATGGCCAAAAAATAATAAAAACGTCGTAGTCACGAGCATGCGTCATCTCCTGCTCTCTTTATGCTCCTGAGGAAACTGACCAGTGTCTCGGTCCCGTTCTCCTCTTCAGATCTGGATGGAGTTCTCCTGAATCTGTGCAGCTGAGGATGGTTTCACATGAACAACCCAAAGATTCATGGACAATCGTTTCGGACTTCAGATTTCGTGAACGGTTTCGCATTTAAGCACCACTCAGCTGTGATGGAACTGTAATGAATGGACATTCGGTACCACCAAGATGAGACCCTTTTGAGTCTCGAGGTTTTATGCCATCGCAGGGAGATTTTCTTGCTACAGTCGCCACCGGCTCGCACATTAGGGAACTTCAAATGATAAGGAACAAACTTATAGGCACTAAACGTATACTTGATTACATACAACGTTATAACCACTTTGTGTACAACTGCTTTTGAAATGTCCGTTGTTAAAAGCGCTCTGCAAATAAACCTGAATGGAACGGAACAATCGTACAGCAAGCTAAAATGCTAAAACCTGCTACGCTGTAATTGGAGACTACATAAGTAACGCTAATGTTATTGTATTATTCACATTCTTTCTACTAGAAGCATTAGTAGTGCTTATCGAGTAGAGGTGTGAATTTCTTCTCTATTTTCTCTACATTTTCACCTAACATTGTCAACATTACTTGTTAATGATAGAAGTCTTGAGTAGACGTTTGAGGAGTCTTAAATACAGTGATATTTCATATTTCAAATATCAACGTTATTGATCGATCTCATACGAATTTAAGAATCCTAGCCGATACATATACGTTAGGTCCCCTGGTGGTCTAATGGTTAGGATGCGGCGCTCGCACCGCTGCGGCCCGGGTTCGATCCCCGGTCAGGGAACCAACCCCAGCCATTAGGGTTGCACAAGCCTTAGTGCCGGTCCCAAGCCCGGGGAGGGTTGCGTTAGGAAGGGCATCCAGTGTAAAAACATGTGCCAAATCAAACATGCGGATGGTCCGCTGTGGCGACCCCTAATGGGAGAAGCCGAAAGAAAGTTTATGTATTTGATCGTTTGGAAGTCATCATGTCATCCACTCTACTGAGAAGGTCGCCAGCAATCTCCCACCTCTACAGGACCTGTAGCGGGCAGCTAGGATTGGGGTTGACCCTTTTCACCCTGGACACAGACCTTTTGAATCACTCCACTCTGGGAGGTGGCTCCATCAACACAATCACCAAGGACCACAATATTGCTGTACCTTGGACTTATTCGGGAAAAAGATTATCGTTGCACTGAATCGCTTGTGCGATGCTTGTGATTGCATCTGTATAGTTAATGTCTTTATCTTTATTTATTTTGCAGATTTTTATAGCACACCATGATTCCATGCCACCCATAATACAAGGCAATAACAGTGATTCTGATATGTGGAGATTTCTCCTGAACCTTACTGACTGCAGTCAACTGAAATTATTAAAAAAAATACAATGTATGCAATACATTCTAACAGGTTTGTCTGAAATGAGGATGTGTGTGAGAAAGCTTCAGAGACAGAATGGGATTATATGGGTGTGTGTATAGCCCCCGTAGGTCTAATTTGGACAGTGTAGTAATTGAAACCTTCTCGCTGACCCACGAGTGTCGGCCTCCTCTCCGTCTCTGAATCACAATGCCCACCGTGTCCTCAGACTGAAACCTGACCCTCTCGGGTCAAGCAAAATGACACCGACCACTACACAAACTCTTATTATAATCGGTCTGAACTGCAACAGCGCTGTCAGCATTGCGGCGGGAATTTTGATGCAGCCGAATGAGAGATTCGTAAAAATTCCCGTCCTGTGGTCTATTCAACAGTCATCAGTGAATATTAATCAGTCGCCTTCAATTTACAGATAATTGTATGGCAAGGAAAGGAGATTCATGGCAATTTATGACAAAAATTTGCGTTATCTAAAAACAACGTATTATTATTATTACTTTTATTGTTATTGTTATTATTATCGTGAATTATTATCAAGCATGGTGGTGGTAGCGTCATGGTCTGGGGCTGCATGAGTGCTGCTGGTACTGGGGAGCTGTGGTTCATTGAGGGAAACATGGATTCCAACATGAATTGTGACATTCTGAAGAAATCATGATGCTTTTCTTCAGAAACTGCAGTTTTCCAACATAATAATGACCCCAAACACACCACCAAGTTGATAACTGCCTTTGCTGAGGAAGCTGAAGGTGATGGAGTGGCAAAGTATGTCTCCAGACCTGAACCCTATTGAGCACCTTTGGGGATCCTCAACTGGAAGGTGGAGAAGCTCCATGTGTCCAACATCCAGCAGCTCCGTGATGTCATTATGGAGGAGTGGAAGAGGATCCCAGCAACAACCTGTGCAGCTCTGGTGAATTCCATACTCAGGAGGATTAAAGCAGTGCTGGATATCAATGTGCTCCACACAATATTCACACTTTGGACACGGTTTTGACACGTTCACTGAGGGTGCACTCACTTTAGTTGGCAGTTATTTAGACAATAATGTCTGTATGTTGGATTTTCAGAGGGCAGTAAATTTGTACTGATACACAAACTGCACATGAACTAAAATATATCCAAGTTTTCTTTCTATAGTATGACAAGGTGCTAAAATGTTTGCTGAAAGGTGAGGGGTGCACTCACTTTTGTGAGATACCGCATACAGGCAGATGCAAGTAAAGAATCAAATTTTTATTGTGCAACCGCAAAACAGCAAAACTGAAAACACAAAATAATTAGAAACAAATAGGAGCATGAGCAAACCAACAGCATGAAACAACAGGAAGTACAGAAAGTCAAAGGTGAGACTCAGAGTGCTGTGAAAGGTAGGACTTACATACATGTGCTAATTACAGTGTGACAAGGAACAAATGTGTGAGTGATTAGTGACACGTGAAAGTCATGTGATGGTGAAGTCGCTGATGAGAATCACAGTCCCCAGTCCTCAGATTTTATAAGCAGCGCACTCAAGTTTCTGTTTTTTTCGTTGAATGGAATAAAGTCTGCCATGAACCTTCACAATCAGCACAGTCAGCACAATCAACCTATTGGTTAGGAGACATGTTGTCGATGTGGTTCCTTTCACCAATCACATTCCGAGTTGCCCACTAGCAAGCGTCACGATAACGTTGTCATTTTCACGTCCTAGTCGGAGCTCGCAACCCACATCTGTAGCAAACTGCACAATCTCTAATACGTTCGTGCAAATTTAATGCCTGTTTTTGTATTATTATTCCACAACTGAGGAGAAGAAATCGATGTGGTCACAGATACACTTTCGTTTAAAGAAAACAAACATCGTAACGAAAAGTCAACCAAAACAGTCCAAAACAGTTTTCTTTTTCATGAACTGTTTACACTTTAGTTTTTTTTCCGTGTAAAATTTGCACAAAAACACAATTTTCCTTGATTACAAATTCGCTGGAAAACCACTGGAAATATCGACGCTCCTGCTAGAGATGATTTATGTGGAGGTGCAGTTGTGGCTACAGTGAAAAGAGACGTGTTGAATTGTGTATATTGTGTTTGTTGCTTCAGTGATGACGTTCTTTCTCACTGAATGAGATCCTGTGTGTGATGCAGCTCTGTTCTACTGCACTTCTCTATAATACTGATGGTTTCTACAGACGTGGCATTAAGAGGTGGATTGATCAGCATCATGACGCTGATTCTGGTCGATAAAGAATATTAGAAACTGTGGCGATTTTTAGATTGGCTGAATTCACTGCTGTAGATTTGCACTTCTACGCGTTAAGCTGTTCGGAGTATCTCAGGCTCTGGGATCTAGAGCCTCATTAATGATCTGTGCTGGAGTGTATTATAAACTCACTCCTGCTCCGTGAGGTGGTGAGCATATTGACTCTGGGGTTTACCCACACATGTGACTGACAGTTCCGCTTTAAGAGAATTTCCACTCTAAACGGCAGGAGGAAACTCCAGGAGGTGGATTTTTTTTTTTTACTTTGTATAAACAGGAATCTGTAATGACTCAGTGGTACCTAATGCCTAGCATTTATTATCCACCATAAATAGATTTCATTAGCATGATACGTATTCAGTAATCCATCCGTTTTAGTTTGAATGTTTTCAGTAATGTGATGCGAAAGCAGGATAAGAATCCAAATCCTTATAAGACATGTTAATTGATGAGTGTAACTTTTGCACTGAGCGGGTCGTGATTCATGGAAATATGACAGAATGGTTCGAGATGGTAATAGCTCTCTACTGTACATTCGGTCACAATTCTAGAATATATAAGTGCAAACCAAAGCAACCAAAATCTGTCAAAATCCAAATACACAATGGGCACAAAGCAAAACCTCTCAAAAACTAAACCACAAAGCACACACAGAAACTCGATCAGGCTTGAACATGTGGCCAGGTCACGTGACATGCAAAGACTGATAGGTAATGTAGTCCATATAGTCAATAATCATGATAACTGTGGATCCTATTCATGTACTCACAATGTCTGGAGATGATTCTTGATGCTAAACAAATATTTGGTGGTATGACAGTTTTTCTATGCCAAATACACTCCTTCTGACTTACCGTGAAGAGGACAAGAAAAGAAAACGAAAAGAAAGTCTGCAGGAGAACCTTGTTTAGTCCTTACCATAGAGACACGTCCTGCTGTAGTCGTCGTTGCTGCTTTCGTTCTTGATGTTCAATTTCAGATTTGCGATCGAATATGTACTGGATCTGGTTTTTAGCAGTATTTTATTTAAGAATATTAAGTTTTTTGTTTCTTTCGAAAAGATTATTTATAGCGATTCTCAGCTCGATCGCAACCTGTACTCTTTAGCTCCGCCCACCGCATGCCTCCAGGAGCTCGGCTGTTTACGGAGAGTAAATCCGTATCTTTCTTTTCCAAATCGGATCAAACTAAAGACTCGGAGATATGAAGGATGCAATACTACTACTCCCTCTCTCCTCCTGCAGACTTTCCAGGTATGGATGGATTATTAGCCTTTTGCTATGTCTCAATACACCTACCATAAATAGTATCCAATATTAGAATTAGTGTGTCCCAAATCAGCAATTTGGAATCCCAGGATACTGTTTTTGCTCCATTGTTTGGATGCATGGACATGCTTTCAGCTCGCCCAATGCCCAACTCATTGCCCGATAGAGGAGTGTTGTGACTGTTATCCAAGCTAATTCACAAACTTAGCAGATAACAAACACCGAATGCAGCTGTATGACTTGTTTTCAACCCTCCAAGGTTCTCCAACTGCTACGCTCCATCGGCTGGCTTCCTGCAGCGGCCTGCATCAGATTTATTACACTGATCCTGATCTACAAAAGCCAAAAAAAAAAACTCATAACACCCTCCGATTCTCAACTGGTACCGCCGTCTCCCAGGGTACAAGGAAGACATGATAAAAATGAACTTTCTCGCTGTCCATTTTCCAATGGATCCAAAAACTCTTTCTAACTATTTTATCTCCTAAAAGAGGTTTCAAATTATTTTTATTGTATGGACATGTAGCGCCCCTTACCCGTGTTATTTATAGTGTAGTAAGGAGCAGCACCAGGTTCACTAAACGAATGCTTTAGAGATGTTGTATAAAGGCCCCTCTGATATCACTGAATAAATTGACTCTCGTTTAGTAAATAATCTTAAAAATAAAACGTGGAATACCTCAAGTTCAAATGAAGAAACTCTTTAGCAAGTAATCAAACAGAACAAATTTAATAATAAAAAATAATAAGAACTCAATAAATCTTAATACAAAAATTTTAATTACCCAAATTATAAGCACTTTAAGTCTCTGATGTAGTTAAACCCCAAAATCACATTTCACCAACATCACAATATAAATCAGTGACGTAGCGATTACTTCTGTGTCTGTATACACACACTTGTAGTCAAATGTATGAAACTCTTTCACAGGAAGTCTGATTATTATTGTTACACAAAGTTCCTTAGTGCACAATGTGAACTATTTAAAGTAACCTGTGGGCCCACACACACACACACACACACACACACACACACGCACGCACACACTCAGTAGCAGGCCTGAATCGTGGCTCGGGTACGTAGTGGCCGTGAAAACAGAAAACTGGCCTCTTCACTCTCCTTAACTCCCTTAGAACTCTGTGCAATGACGGCGAAACCGGTGGTAAGCCTCCTCCGATCCCCGTTAAAAAAGGTGTCAATGGAATGCGCAAATATAAATGCGGGGAAGTGTAAATGGAGTTTCCTTGTAGAAATGATACCAGGCAGCAATGCTCTATTCCTTTACATGGTGTGTCTCACATACATACTTTTTCTTTACAAAAGTAGTGCACATTTTTATTATAGAACTCATCGTGTATATATAGATATATTCATTCATAGTATATATAAATATATAGAAGTCATAGCAGAAGTAGGAGAGATTACAAATGAGTATATGAGAGGGACAGCGCATGTAGGACGCGTTGAAGACAAGGTGATGCTCTGTCTCCATAGCAACGGAGGCAGAGGATCATGGGTAATGCTGACAGACATGCCAAAGGTTATCTTTTTCCCAAATTTTTACCAGAGAACGAGGTAGAAAATATACGGTTAGGGTTCATACTGTAATAAATGTGCGTCTAACGCAGTCTCCTTAATTAACCAGGAGAAAATATTTACTGTATTTTGAGCGAATATAAAGCAATAAAAACAAGGATGAGATTTCCTGCTTAAATGTCGAAAAAAAAAAAAATACAGCGTCTGTGTTACCCAAAAAACTTTGGCGGAGGCACCAAAAATACTTCCTGTTGAAATACATCACGAAAAAAGACAATTATAAAATGCCGTGAGACCGGACTGGATCATATTAACAAGTGAAAATATACTGAATATAGTCACATTTACCGTAGAATTACTATTTTACTACCATTACTACTCAATCTTGTAGTTTTTCTGACCCACTGTCCAATAACTTCTTCTTTCTAGAAATAAAAGCTAAAACTGAGCAGTTAGAACGAGACAATTTGAAGCTTAAAATGACTATCAGTGGCTTTAATTATCTTCATGTCTGCACCTTTTGTGTCTTGTTTTGTCTCTCCGTGGTCTTTGTCCATACTCGCTTTCGTTGCCTTGTTCCACGTTTCAGGTTTTTGCCTTTTTGCTTCGTTCAATGCGTTTGTTTTGTACGTGCGTCTTTTATTTAGCGTTTTTTGCGCATTTCTTAGTCTAGATTTGAGTATAATATATAATGAGAGTTAACAATATATAACATTTGAGTATATTTAAGTATATTATTTTCCACTTGCTATCCAATCCTTTTTAAAGTCTAAAAAGAAAAAGTTTTCACGGACAGATCCGCGAGTCGTTTCGCAGAAATACCGCGAATAGTGTGATGGTCATCAGAATAACCTCCGATGCCCTGTCTGGACTAATTTCCACAAGGAGCTAACCTCGCCGCTCATTTTCTGCTTGTAGGAACCGCGTTGGAATGGAAATGGGCATGGGCTCATTCAGGCATTTAATTACTCACTTCGACCTGGTCATGAAAATAAATCTGTGTTTCCTCTAGCACTGATAAACAAGTGGGTGAAAGGATAAGCTGGCATGGATTTTTCGCAGAAATCGCTTGGTTGATTCATCAAATTTGAACTGGTGATTGACAGAGTTCGATTTGATAAGCAGGTATCAGTGGTTTACTCATTTCTAACATCAGGTTGAGGGTCCAAGAGTGGCAACTTGACTATAGTCGGGCTTGAACCCCCAACCTTCTGATCAGTACCCTTAACCACTGACCTACTACTTCCCTTGAAAGGGTTAAAAACGAAAGCAGTGCCCTTCTGAGGCCGAGCATGTGGCGCTGAAGATGAAAAAGTGTGTATGTACCCTCCGCGACACACAGGGGGCTTATTGAGAACATTGGCTTCACTCCTCTCTAATCAGCAGGACCTCTTAACACCTCTTAGTACCGTACCTGGCTGAAAGTAACGACGCAAGATCCCTTTAATCATCACAGCCTTTCATTTAGGTTAAGGCTAAGTTTCAGATCATGCACATCATCTGCTTGTCCGAGAGCTGCTCTAATTACAACCATCGCCTGCGACGGCGGTGAGGATATCGGACGGATTTTAATTAAGAAAAAAAAAAGCTCGACAATAGCACATGCACCAAACTGGTTTACTAATCATTCATTATTTCACAGAAGCACAAAGAGTTAGGGAAGAAAAAGAAAATAAACTAAATGAACGTCCCTCTTAAATCTTTCGCACAACAAGACACCGCAAAAACTCACCAAGAGAACGTCTGAGGATTAAAACGGCGCAGATTAAACGCTCCATCAACAACATCACAATTTCAAAAAGGATGATCGGTTGATTAAAAGATGGCTGTAATGCTACGGAAAGAATGAGAGTCTAAAAGGAGCCAGGAGTGAAAATGTTACCACTTATTCGGTTTGTTTTCTATTGTAGGGACGTTAGAATGCACTGAATATTCCTGTACAAGGCAACATCTGCTTTAATCCAGACAGATCTGAGAACCTTCGACACTGGCGTTTTCAAACGCGCCGGTTTGTGAACGAGGGCTAAAGCAAGAAACCCAATGAACACAATTCCATACGTCTCCTTTCACTGTAGCCACAACTGCACCTTTCGCATACATTATATCCAGCAGGAGCGTCGATATTCACCTCAAAACATCACCCGGGGGTTTTCAATGCATTTGTGTGCGTTTTTTCAGCGCATTACAGTTTTCTGGGGATTTGAATTGTGTGTTTTTTGTGCAAATTGTACAGAAAAAAAAAGGCAAAAAGTATAAATGGTATAATAAGCGCATTTTCCTCGCCATGTCCGGCTTTTCTTGAAAAGTCCGTTTTGTAAACGAGAATCACAACCAGATCACTTCTCCTCCTTTGTGAGTGGTTTTGGAATTTAAATCCAGACGAATATATTCGTGTATTGTGTTCGGTTTAATTCTTCGTGCGCTTTCGTTTATTACCATTCCCGAGACAGCAAGAACATGACCGCAGAAAGGACGGCGATTGTATTAGTGGTTTGTATTTTTCTACAGACGTTCTACAGACGTTTGAATCGCAGTCACGCAATCGCAAGAACCAACCAAAGTTCCAGCAAGAATCTGTAAATACGAAAAAGACGAAAATCTAAAGTATGATACCTAGAGGAGGGTCACGGAAAGACGTGCTATTAATTGAAATATGACGAACGGCAATCGAAGATCTTTGATTTTTTTTTTCTTTTTTATAGAAATTCATGGATGTGTGTGTGTGTGTGTGTGATTTAACACATGAACAAATAAAATAATAATAGGATTATTTGAAAAAATGGTGTCCCGAATGGGATGTGTTTCAGGACCAAACAGCGATGCGGCAATCAAAAATCTGCAGAGAAGATGAAGAAGTAAGTGGAATGAAAGACTAAAAAAAAAAGACTCTGATATGAAAAGAAGATCTCTCAGGCACGGAGAAGGCAAAAAGGAAACATTTTTAACTAGCTGCACTTTATGCCTCGAGATCAAATCCTTTTCTCATACTTCATGCCCAACTACCCATGTCATTATCACTGGTTTATTACACCTACATCTCTAATGGAAACTGAGAGATAAATAGTTTCCAAGAAAGGAGGTGGGGTTTAGGGTTATGTTCCTTTTGGTTGTTTTTAATCATGTTTTACTTTACTGAAGCACACAAGAGAAGCCCATAGCACTGTGAATATAAAGTGATGGATGATTAAAAAAAGCAACTATGATTCGGTCTGCTCAAGGTCAAAAAAGAAAAGCAACGCCTTTCACACATCCCAGCAGTGTCCAACGTGGTGGGAGATCTGATCGGCTCCACGTATGCTGCAACTAGGTGGGTTTTACAGCGTGAGGCTTCTGCACGCTCCACACTCATGAACGCTGTGCTAAACCAGGATGGCCTGAGTCAGCAAGAAAATGCACATGGCTTGCATAAATTGCCTCGAAGAACCTGCACAGACAGAACGGTGTTATGAATACAACATAAATCTTCGAGCACCGGGACACAAATTAGATTTTTTTCCTTCGGGTTCGAGAGCTTTAACAGTGGTCCAGTTCGTTTTAAAGAGTGTCCTATATTTTATTGTGCTAAATAAAAATCCATTGTCAAAGCTATGACTATTTCCTTCTTTCTTTTTCTATTTTTATTAATACTCCTTTAGAGGTTGCACCACTTCCAGATGTGTTCCGCCTCATGAAGAATTCGGACCTTCGAAGAGAAGATGCTAGAGATCTACAGTACCAGTGCCAGGTGGATCCCACCTCATGAAGCTTTCCGACATTAACCTCTTAACATTCTACACCTTCTGTTTCTCCATCAATGTGAGAGTTTTTCACATACACTATATTTCCAAAAGTATTGGGACACCTTTAATAACATTTTGCATTCACTTGAACTTGGAAACCCAAATCTGTTCCAGCATGGTGATGCCCCTGTGCACAAAGTGAGCTCCTTGAAGATCTGGTTTACATGCTTTGGAGAGAAAGTTCATGAGTGGCCTGCTATATAGCTCTGTTGCACTAAGCTCTAAAGCTGTGAACACTGACTGCACCCCAGGTCTCCTCACCTACATCAGTACCTGCCTTTCATAATAACCTTGTGGCTGATGAACACAAATATTCATAAGCACACTCCAAAATCTAGTGAAACATCTTCTCAGAAGAGTGGAGGAAATTAGAAGAGCAAATTGGGCTCACACACACACACTGAAGCACAATGGTGGCAGCATCACACTCCATGGCTGCTTCTTTCCTGCTCGAACTGTGACTCAAGATAGAAGGAATTATGGGAAGGTATAAAACCTGCCAGCTAGACAGAAAGAAACATCTCTTCCATCCTGATAAAGAATTATCCCTCTAATCCTGGCTCCTGAGTCAGATCTCTTTTTGGATTGCACAGTCTGTCTGGGATTCCAGAAGCTCTGCAGCAGGTCAAAATGCTGTCACGGTAAAAAACAGTTTAAAACATCCATATCAGCTTTAGGTCCATCGTATTGTCATTCGAATGTCGGCTCTTTGTTAATAATAAGAGGAATATTTTATTTAAGTGCTCTCGTGATGATGTCATCTCTTTGTCCATTAGCATTAGATAAAAGAAACTGAGAAATCGTTGAGAAAATTTAGAATTTTTTTTTATCCAGAGCTCGCGATGTTCTTGCATTTGACCCTTTCACATCATTTGTATAAGCTGTATGTATGTATGGATACATTTTTGGGGATTTTTGGAATCTCTAGCACTGATTTAAAACAGCAACACTTTATGTTCCTGTGAATCCAAAAGTATTAAGTAGAAAAAGTATTCAGCAGTGGTTTTGCCTTTAGCTCCATCCTAATTGTCATTCTAATTTCAGCTCTTTGCCTATAATAAGAGACGACCTTTCACCGTGTATTGTCTTCATCGCAAAAAAAAAAAAAGAAAAGAGATAAGATAAGATAAGATCAGGTTCTCTCTCTTAATAAAAAAAATCATCACCGAGGAATTTTTATTTTTAAAATTTTTTTACATAATAATGAAGTTCCTGACGCCAATGCACACCTCGCATGCCTTATATAAAATATACAGCCGGGGGGTTCACATCTGCTCCTCTGCTACAGCTACAAAAAAAAAAAAAAAAAAGAAAAAGTCTCATCTTCCCACTCTGCTCTCCCTCTTTCTCTCCACCTTAGGCCTTCCGTAATATAATTCCCCATTCTATCAGCAATACAAAATCCAGAACATTAAAGCAGTGTTTGTGCGAGTCGGATGAGTTGTATTAAGGCATCAAACCGAGTTCGGGTTGTTCAATCGAGTGAGTCGTTTCACAGCGAGTGCACACGGTTTGTTGTTTCCGCTGAGCTAGTCAAGCTTGGATCACCGAGAGCGCTTGCAGTGTGTCAGCAGGGTGTGGGGAAAAAAAACAAAAAAACAACGACGCTCAGCATCCATGCATCTCCGCATTTCTGCCTCGGGGTCAGTCATCTGTCAGAAACGAAGACGAGAGAATGATTGCGCAAGCGTCGTTGTTTGTTTCGTTTGTTTTTTTCTCCTTTAACCTGTTTGTAAAAAAGATTTCCCTCAGCAAAAACTGTGTTTTTTTTCCCCAATTGTGTTTCTTTTGAAAGGAAGGAACCCGTCCAAGAGCCTCCCCAAGAGCTTCGGATTCTTTCCCCTCAAACTCATGACGTTTCTAAAAAAAATGGCCTGTTTCTTTAGTTTAATCCATGAGGCTCGCTGAGGCTTCTAATGACGAGACCACATTAATGGATTTCCTTTAACCACCGTCTACACACACACTCACACACACACACACACCGACCCCTGCTGCTGAACGTCTTTTCCCACATTTGACGGCAAATCCAGGATCAATCGTTAAATGAAAGAGATCAGAGAAAAGGAATCGTTTAAAGTGCAAGACGGCTAGACGTGAGTTTCGCAGCACCACGGAGTGTGAATTAGGTCCCTTTCCCGTGTTTGCCTCTCTAAGCCAGTGTTGTTGAAATCAGCAAATCTGAAACAAACCAAATACGGCGGTAAATATTTGTCAGGGCACCGCGTGCCATCTGGAAGGCTGCTCCGACTAGCTGGGAGAAAACGGCGAGAGAGGAAAAGGAAAAGGAAAAAAGCGAGAACAGTTGCGAGTCAGGTGATATTTCACAACAGAGCGAGAGGTTGCGAATATCAGTTATTCCTGGCGAGGAGTTGAGCTGATTCAGAGATCTACTGCGTATGAGAAACTGCAGCTGCCAAACGCTGTGCCTCCTCCTCAGAGACGAGCTACGGCGATTCATTATTTATATCCGGCGCTCGCAGGAATGTGAGAGCGCCCATTCTGTAAGCACCATATCTCATCCTAATAGACACACAGTAATTCTCGAAAGGAAAAACCCCACTGACCAGAAGTCCATTTATGTCTATTAGAAGAGCTAAAAATCTGGTCATGGCAACATTTCACACGCACATTACAGAGCTGCGCTGGTCCATTATACCGTCTTGTTAATGTGGGATACGGCTGCATTCATGGTGCCTTGTAAGTGGTCAGTCTTGGATCTTGGCACGTCTGATGAACGCAGGTCTACTGTATGCTACATTAAGAGCACTTGTAGTTCCAGTGACTGGTCGTTGAATGGTTCTTTTTTTTATTGTGGTATCTTTGTGGATTTGTGTTTGGATCTGAAGGCGTGTTCAAATCCCAGCCACACCAAGCTGCCACTCCTGGGCCCCTGAGCGAGGCCCTTAACCCCATAACTGCTCATTTGTATGAATGACATAAAAGTCGCTCTGGTAAAAAATGTCATAAATGTATTCAGTGTGAGCTGCGTATGTACGCATGACAAGAACCGTGCATGCTTTATGAACTTCCTTTTTTACATTTAGTCTCCATTTCCTGTTATTATAACCTTCACTCTTCTGGGAAGCTGGTCCACTAGATTTGGGAGTGCGCTTGTGGAGATTTGCGCTCCTTCAGTCACAAAGCTGTGAGTAAAGTCAGTTACTGATGTAGGGGAACGTGAAGAGGCCTGGGGCTCCTGGGGTGCAGTCACTTTTTACATTCATCCCAATAGGGGTGAATTCAGGGCTCTATAGCAGGAGATCTTCCACTCCCATGAAAAGAAGATCTTCAAGGAACCACAGGGGCGTCAATTCAATTCATTTTTATTTGCATTGCACTTTTAACAATGAATTGTCTCAAAGAGATAATGCAGTGATAAAGAATGATGTTCTTCATAAGTGTAAGTTTGTCCCTGATTAACAAGCCAGTGGAGACTGTGGTGAAGAAAAAACTCCCTGAGATGCAGAAGGAAGAAACCTTGAAAGGAACCAGACTTAAGAGGGAACCTCATCCTCATCTGGGTGCCACCGAATGTCCATTTATTACAGATAAACGATGTTGAGGTGCAGTGATGGAGATCAGAGCAAACAGTTGACATTAACTACAGTCCAAATTAAGTGAAAAGGGAGGATTGAATGCTACCACGTCCAAAAACATAATATCCAACTGTGTGCCTCCAACTTTGTGGTAACAGTTCGGGGAAGAACCACGTATGGCTGAAAAAAAAAAGCCTGGGGTCCCGTTATTTTGGTCCGATTTAATCGTTTTCACCGACTTTTGTCTGTACACAATAATAAAGCCAATGGTGCTCCAAACCCATTTGAAAGTAGAGAGGAAGGGCGCCAATAATTGAGAAAACCACTCCCCCAAATTTTTATACACGAGGTGAAAATGAATAAACAATAATCAGAAATTGGGCATTAGAAGTCCAGGGGCACACTGCGTGATTTTGGCCGTGATTTGGTCGACAAATTTGGAGACTCCAAAAAAGATACCTATAATCTGCCAGTTTCAAAAGATCTCCTGCCGATCTCCTGCTGTGATTCCTATGACGACCATCAAACCAAGAACCAAACCAATGAAGTGACAACTTTGCACCACCTCAGGGAAAATGTTGATTGGAGCTCGGAGCGTTCGGACCAGGTTTTTATTATCGAACAAAATGAACGCTACAGATTGTTTGTGTTTGCTGCTACCTTTTAGAGACAATTTCATATTTTAATTGCTTGTATATTTATTACACAAATTTACATATCGGTTTTATGGAAAAGTGCAGGTGTTGTTTTTGTAGCAATGCAATGCTATTTTTTTTAAATGTTTATTGATTTCTGTTTTGTTTTTGTTAGCCACTCCTACTTAATTGAATAGGGGGTCTGTTGAGACATGATCGGACGTCGTTCGTAGGCTTTTAGGTTTAAAAGCACGATTTAAAAGGACGTCCTGTATATTTTTTATATATATTTTATTTGACAATTTATGATCAAAGAAGAACATCCACCATTTCTAAACTAGCATTAGCGAGAGAACGCAAGTTTTTGTGCGTCAGTTTGACATTACGACAGCTAAAATCCCACAGTGTAACATTGGGATCATGTTCGTACAGTCTCACAAGAAACAATCATAAAGGACTATAAAAAAAATATCGTGTTTGATTTGTAGGTAATGGTCAAATGGTGTTTGCATAGTAGCTTGGATTCGTTTTTCAAGGTTATGGCATTAAACGTTTGCTTCTGTCAAAGGTTTTAAGGTCATCGAATCATGCCAATCGCATAATCCTTCCCCCCACGAGGCCAGGACGAAATATCAGCTTGTCTCTACTTAACATTCTTCCGGTGCAACACAACGACAAACGATTTACCCTCGCGTTCCACCTGCGGAATAAAAACAGCCCTTTCAGGTCGCGAGTAGATCAAGATGGAAGAGCGTCATCTAAACAACAGATGTTCGGGAGCGGCTTATGAGTTGTTTGACAATTTTTTTGGTCTAATTAAGCGATAAAAACGTTGGTCGTTTTAGAGGCTAATCAATGGAGACCAAATATTTATGCAGAGTGTCAGCCGTGGCTTTTATGCAGCCGATATTGACACGGACGCTCATCGTCCTTCAGCTCGGTTTCGCCTCTCGGCTCGGTGAGCGAAGGCCAGGCGGCACTTTGAATGTTAAGCGATCCGTATGATTTTTCGGACATATTAATGACCGGACATTTCAGGGCATTAATTCAGCGTAGCGCCGAAAGGGAGCGGCGAGAGAGAAAGATATGATATAGATAGAATTGATATGCTTATACATTAATATATAGTGATATATTTAAAAATTTATATAAAAATACATGCAAACTGATTAAATGTATTTATAATTGTTGGGTAAAAAATATATTTTTTTTGTAGATCTAGGGGCATTTTGGATCCAAGAAATGATTCCTTTTGAGTTGTAGTAATGTTAGCGCTTTTGTATTATTTCGTAGGTCTTGTATTTGCCTTTGAGAAGTGTGACTTACAGTGCCTTGCGAAAGTATTCGGCCCCCTTGAACTTTGCGACCTTTTGCCACATTTCAGGCTTCAAACATAAAGATATAAAACTGTAATTTTTTGTGAAGAATCAACAACAAGTGGGACACAATCATGAAGTGGAACGAAATTTATTGGATATCTCAAACTTTTTTAACAAATAAAAAACTGAAAAATTGGGCGTGCAAAAT
>JAAIIK010000159.1:422706-440138 GCA_014706435.1 Silurus glanis
AAAAAAAAAAAAAAAAAAAAAAAAAAAAAAAAAAAAAAAAAAGAGTCCACCAGTGTAGACCTGGAGAGATCTGGAGAGATTCTGCATGGAGAAATGGTCTCAGACCCTTCGTCATATATTCTCCAACCTATATATGAATTATAATAGAATTATAAAAAGAGTTAGCACAAAATACGCACTTTTTTTGGCTAAAATTGTATTATATATTTATTTATTTATTTATTTATTTATATAAAACTGTGGTGGGTTTTTTTTGTTTACTTTTTTAATACTTTTATACGATTTTTCTTTTTTTTTTTTTTCTTTCTATTTACATGCACATTCTTCAGCATTGGAGATTCGTAAAAAGCTTTTCCCTGCATGTCGTACCTTGTATGAATGTCGATGTGACCAATAAGATTTGATTTGTATATGTTGTATATAGAATATTTCTGTACATTTTCATGACCAAAAGTTCAAAAGGCTAAACGATAGACTTTTTTTTTATTACATAACATTGCTCATATTTTTTTAACAGCGGTGCCAATATTACTAGAGGGCACCGTTTGTGGACAGACGGACAGATACGAAGGATAAATGATGACCCTATCGGTAAAAATGTGCATCCATAATCACTGTATTAGAGTCTTGTTGTCATTAACTGCAGCAGTAGCGAACACACTTCATGGTGATGTGTGAGAAAGTGAGACATGCAGGGGTCAGTGTAAAGAGAATAACTGGTGCATATGGAACCCAAATAGGCTATGAAGCATTTATTCTATTTTGAGTATATCACAGACGGCGAAAAAAAAAAAACAATAATAATCTCTCGGAGGTTGTTGCTATGGTTACGGCATTAGTCTGAGACAAGGGCTGAGTCGGGATCGGCACCGTCCCAAATAGTGCCCTCAACCCTTTACTTTAGCGATGAAGACAAAGTGAGAATATCTTGTGAGCAATTCATGGTGTCATGGCACCTGTTAGTGGGTGAATATATTTATTAGGCAGCAGGTGAACATTTAGTCCTCGAAGTTGATGTTAGAAGCAGGAAAAATGGGCGAGAGTAAAGATTTGAGTGAGTTTGACAAATTGTGACGTCTAGACGGCTGGGTCAGACAGAGCATCTCCAAAACTGCAGCTCTTGTGGGATTTTCCTGGTCTGCAGTGGTCAGAAGAATCAAAAGTGCTCCAAAGAAGGAACAGTGGTGAACCGGCTCAAACCTGTTCCAGCATGGCAATGCCCCCATGAGGATCTGATTTACGTGGATTGGAATTTGTGGAAGATCTGCTATAGAGCTCTGACCTCAACCCTATTGAACACCTTTGGGGCGGATGTGAACATTGACAGCACCCCAGGCCTCCTCACCTTCTCACCTACATCACTACCTGACTGAGTGGAACATCTTCCCAGAAGAGTGGAAGGAATTATAAACGGCAAATGGGGAATAATTGTGGAACGGGATGTTCAAAAAGAACATTCAAAATTAGGTTTCTCTATTTAATGTTAAAACTAACGCCCGATTTGTTTTGCTCTTTATGTTCTCGCATGGGCTCAGCTTTCTCCCCGTCACTCACAAACAGCCAGTAGGAAAACAAATCCGCATGTTCTGCAAAAGTAGATGTGGCCAACAATTAATATCTCGACTCGCCTTCTGTGCATGAGAAGAAAAATCGCATGAAGCTACAGTGCCTCCAGAAACTATTCCAGCCGAGTGATTATTATTATTTTCTCTTTCTTTTTTTTTTTGCCGTACAGAAGCATTGAATTAAACAGAGCAGAACGGGACTTTTTTTTATCCATGCTTCATTTGAGGTGACTTTCTACAGCAAGTGAAAAAACAAAGCATTCACAATACAAAACCTTATTTTTTGCATATCAACCACAGTTTTCGCAGATGTGGACGTTCAGATTTTGACATTTTCTTCCGTTCCTCAATATAAAACTCTCGAGCAAAAGAGAGAATGTTGGCAGAGAGCAAAAATTAGGTCATGCTACAGATTTAAGTTCAACTTGGCACCAAAACACAAAACCTCTTTTGTTTTTTTTTTTCACCATTTCCATGTCATATTTGCCCGAAAATCTTCACATTCTTCCATACTGTCATGGTCTGTACAGGTTCTCCAATTTTCAGCCAATGAGCTCTGCATGTCCTGGACACGTCGCTGACATCAGCTTAGAAAAGCATTCAGTTTGAACTGATCCTGTTTTTTTGGGGTTTTTTTAACACCGTGATTAATAGATTTTACAGATCCCCTAAAAAAAAAGGTTCAAAGCTTTGCCTATGCTTTAATCATCTGTCCTCCTAACAGCTTCATCTTGATGCTTTGGGGGCAGTTCCATACTCTTCATGACAGCAGGATTGATCGGATCTGACATTTTATCTGCGAGACCTCGCCCAGTCAGAGATATTTCTTTTCCAAGCGTACAATTGGACTTAACGCACCCTGTTTAGCATCTTTAGTGCGAGCTCTCAAAAATCAAATACTAGTCCTAATTTACATTCATAAAAGAAAAGAGGCTGAATGCTAAATATCAATTATACAGTCTCTGGACTTCTTTATTTTAATTCATTTCTGAAATGATTGTGAGGACACTTTTTTATTTCTGTAGGGAGTCACTTGAAAAGGTGTGAATAAAAAAACATCCAAATTCGAAAGAATCACTGGGATGGTGAGTATTTTCTGGAGACAGTTTTAAAGCTGAATCAAAGGTACCAAATGGAACATATGGCGATGTGTTAAAAAGTGGAACCATCATGCGATGACTAGTCGATGTGTACCAAGAACCAGTATTTCTTTATACTTGTATGATGAGCTTCAGGACAAATGATATTGCATATCAATTCTTTTGTTTTATCTCTGTATACTTTTGTCAATGATGTATTCATCATCGAATTTTTTTACCTTCCACTTTCTTTTATTAGCAAAAATCCATAGCGAGAGTTTTTCCGCCTTCCGGTTCGCTGTCATTACGAAAGCGGCCTCTAGAGGCGAATCACTGACGCCACTCGCTGTTTGTTTTTACACGCGAGACCTCGCGCTGCACGGAGAGCGCTATTATAATACTTATTATTGAAACGTTAGGAAGGAAAACACTTCCGTCTGATGTTTAACTTTCAGGCGTCCCTCCTGTGCACTTTAAGGTGGTCCAATCAGGAAACTCTCATGTAGTGACATCACTGATGTCTAATCTTTTGGTTTTGCTGGAAATACATCATGGGCACCAATAATACAAATGTAATGTTTCCACCTGAGAGTTGCCTGATTGGACTAGCTTGGAGTGCACAGGAGGCATATTCCTTCCTAACATATCAGTTAAATATCCTCATTGCTGGAGATGGGTAGCGTTTACATTCTATCAGAGCTGCTTATCGATACCGGTACTTATCTGCTTACCTAGTACTGCTGTTTACAAACGGTTTAATATAAAAGGTTCCTCTAAAAGAATAAGAGAGAGAAAGATTTCTTCAGAATACCACAACATATTTGAATTAGAGCTCGACCAATGGACTGAGTGGATTTTACCGATACCGATAACTAGACTGGATCGTACTTGCTAATAAACGATTAATCAACCGACAGTTTTTTTTAATGGATAGGATACTTAAAAAAAAAATAACTATGTAAAATAGTACTGAATTTTATTTTTTAAATTTTTTTAATAAAAAAAAAAAAAAACAGTACTGAATAATGAAAATGTGGAAAAAAAAGATTAATATATTCATTAAATTAATCAATATAATTATATAATTAATAATGAATAAATATAATACAGCGCTCTTCGTGCAGCACGCACTCGCTTGTAAAAACAAACAGCACTTGGCGTCAGTGATTTGTCTCTAGAGGCCGCTCTCGTAATGACAGCGGCCCGGAAGCCATTAGCCAAGTACACTGGGATAAAACAACGCAAATATCAATAACAGTACCGTTTGTCCTGAAGCTTATCGGTAGTACGGTAGTTGCCAAGTTCATAGTTTTTCCATCTCACCTAAAAAGTAGTCAATCTCAGAATTAATTACATTTAAATACTATCAAAAACCAGCTAATAACTATTAAAATAAAAAAAAAACATTATTAAATGGTTTCCATTACACAGTGTGTGTATACATAATCAATTCAATTCATGTTTATTTGTATTGCGCTTTTAACAATGAACATTGTCTCAAAGCAGCTTTACACAGATAATGCGGTGATTAAAAGTGAATATGTTCTTTATGAGTAAGTTTGTTCCTGATGAGCGAGCCGGTGGCGACTGTGGTGAAGGAAAAACTCCCCGAGATGGCATAAGGAAGAAACCTTGAGAGGAACCAGACTCAAGAGGGAACCTCATCCTCATCTGGGTTGCACCGAATGTCCATTTGTAGCAGGTATACAATGTTGCGGGGTACAGTGATGATGATCAGAAGCGAACTGTAGTCCTGAGTCAGTGTAGGAGACTGTTGACATCAACTACAGTCCAATCCATCCTCAAAGCTCCCGTTCTTACTCCGGAATTTCATGGAACCACCCAAGGCGTTGATGAGAAACCGTCCCAAGCTGCACAGAGTGGCCTCCAGTCGAAGAGAACACTATCCAGAGGCAGGCCTGGACGAAGTGGGAAGATCTACGGAGGGGAGAGGGGCAGGAACAGTGGTCACTGGAGCCTCAGGAGCATGTTTAACTCGACCGAGTGTGAGAGAGAGAGAGAGAGAGAGAGAGAGAGAGAGAGACTCCGGCAAGACTCGCTATGGCAGCATAGCTAAAAGGGAGAACCAGAAGGTAACACAGAATTGAGGGATCTCTGGGATAAGAGACGACCCACCACACCACCGTCAACAAACCTGAGTTCACGTGTGAGAGTGAGGGGACGACAGCATCCAAATATCCCAAAAATCTATTAAAATCTATATAATATTAATATAAATCTGTACTCAAACCAAAGAAACCAGTGTTAAAAACGTATTGAAATCTGCATGATTATGAATGTCCTAATTGTCCCTAGTGATGTCCAGTAGATACCAACATGTGATAAGTTGCCAAAGATGCTCTAATGGTCCTCAATGGTATCCATTAGACCGAACATGCATCCAGTATTGACTCATTACAGTTTCCACAAGCCTGCACCATGTAGATACGGATTCCATGTTGTTTTTTGGCGATTTTTTTTAAATGGCCTGCTGTACAACTCAACCTTATTGAACTCCTTTGAGATGAATTGAAATTCTGACTGCACCCCAGGTTCTGAACAATCTTTCTACAGTATGCCGAATCTTTCCAGGCGGATAAGTGTGTAAATGTAGCAGGGGACGAAAGATATTGGGGAAAAAAAAAAAGAAATGTGGTTTCCACTCCTTGGGATGTGTTCTTTCATTTCATGAACTCAAACGTCCTGGTTTGACCTGAACACCCCTCATATTTAGTATTTACTCCAATGACGGTGTCTGTAGTCCTAAATTAGCACCTCGTCATTGAGGAAATACTTTTTTGTTTTGTTTTTTGAATACAGTATTAGTTCATTTTGCGATACTGCTTTAAAATAGTCTATATCTAGTTTGAAAAAGTGGTAGGTGTTGAAATTTGCGTGTTTTTTATTATTGGATAAAATCGATTATAGAATAGAGTATATCACGCTAACATTAAAAGGAAGGAAGCAAACGCATCAACCTGACATTAGCCTCGAACTCCTTCACTGAGCCACAATTCAGGAACGCTGTTGTCAATACTATATATTTGAGTTTATAGCCCTGTGCACTATGGCCAAGCTGATTAAAGCCGTGTCTGAGCCAAGACTCGTGACCGCTTTCACCTCATAGATTATTTCGGGGTTTGTACTTTTCTCTTTGCGGTTGGGATGTTGAGAGCACATGATTAGCTGAGCAAACGCTGCCCAAAATGCCACGCTGGCAGATGACGTTATGAGTAAAGCTTTCTATCAATCAATCTATGCGCCCCTACGGTTTAATTACTAAAACGCTGTTTGATGACTAATTATAGACGCTTGTTGCTTGAGTGGATTTTTTTTTTGGGAGGTATTTCGGGAGCTTTGTTTTTTTTGTTTTTGGTAAAATTTTGGTTGCTTTAGCAAAATGTGAGGAGCATTAAAATAAAATTCCCAGACGCGAACAGGTTCGAATAGACTTCAATAGACCGTCTCGGTTGTGACCTTGTAGACGTCGCAAACATCCCGGACCATCTAGAGACGCACCAGCGCCGATTGGATCCCACCTCATGTGGAGTTTTTTTTTACATTGGACCTCTTTGAGTGTTTAAAGGCTCTGGCATGGAGAAGCTGGTGTTGGATTTATGATGGTCGCAAATTTTGCACTATTTTTTGAGTTGCTCAGTAGCTCCTGGTTCCATAATCTCAACTGACTGTATAAGACTGTAGAAAGATCATCACTCATAATCGCACACTCTAGTGCTCATGTTCTCACTCTCCAGTGTTCTGTAGTGTTTAAAGACTATAATCACACTCTTGATGTCACCCAAATGAGGATGGGTTCCCCTTTTAAGTCTGGTCCCTCTCAAGGTATCTTCCTCATAACATCTAATGGAGTTTTTCCTTCACCACAGTCTCCACGGCTGCTCATCATGGATAAATATACACCATTGACCTTGTGATCCGATCACCTGAGATGGGTGTTAATCTGTAGCTTCATAGCTTGAATAATGAATAAAGAACTAGATTTGCTATTAATATTGCCTCGATTTTTTGCACACTGAGGAGAAAAAAAAAAAACGAGTGCATGTGTTCTTATAGTTGATTGAATACGCTGCTGCGTGTTCTTCCAGCTTCTGATTATAAACCCGCAAAAAACAGGACATCTGTCGGAGGTAAATGTTATCACTGTTATTGCTTTGGGCAGTAAAGCACGGATGGCAGTAACTATCCAGACGAGGCTGGGAGGAAGTGGGGGGGGGGGGGGGGGGGGGGGGGCGGGGCCAACACTCCCCTCTTCAGAAGCGAAAAGCTTTAACTTCAAACTGGCGTATTGGAAATGAGCGAAGGTGCCTCAGTCTGCTCAAACACCAGGAAAGCAGACAGCGGTTGCCAAGCATCTCGCTCATATGCCATCTCCCTGCATTTCCTTCAAGTTCCAACCCCCCTCCCCCCCTCCTTACCCATGTTCTACATACAGAGAGGCAACAGCTCCCCTCACAGGGCCTGAAGAGTATTTCTCCCCCCTCAACACCTCTAAAAGATCCAGCTGTGATGGAAAGAACCTGTGAATTACTAAATCTGACCTTTAGTCTAAAAGGTGTGGGCAAATCCGAAAACTCTATTGCCCGCTCCCCTCTGAGAAACCCTGCAAGCACGGACAATCAAGCGTAGAAATAATACATGTAATGTTTAAAAATATCCACAGCATCTACAGAAGCAGTCTGATGGAGTCTGATATAAATATATATTATATATATTGTGTATATATTAAACCATAGGTAGTGTTGGTGTACATCCTTTGCTCCTATAGTAGCCTCCATCTTTCCTGGAAGGTTCTCCACTAGATTTTAGTGCAAGGCTGTGAGGATTAGTGGTCATTCTGGTGTTTGGATGAAGATCTGCAGTTCAATCGGCGTTCCAGTTCATTCCAGAGGTGTTCAATGCGGGATGAGGTCGGGATTTGGTGCACGTGCACGTTTTTCCAGATCAACCTTGGCGATTCCTGCGTTTCTTTTTCCATACTTTGCGTCCAGGTATTATCATGTTCGAACAGGAATCATCAGAATATAAAGAAATCCTAGATAAGGGCTGTTTAGTAATACCAAAGAGGAGGGTATAGCGTAGATACAGGGTTTCATTCCAGTCACACAGCGTCAACAGTTTGTAAAAAAACCACAAAATGTAAATATTTTTGGCCGTTTAATATATTCTGCGATTGTAATATCGTTGTCGGGGTATGGCTCGGAACTGTGGGGGAAAATTATTGTTCAATCCTGAGCATATGATTTGGTCTGTTTTTCTGGTTTCCTCCCAGCTTTCAAAAAAAATATAAAGCAGGATTGTCTTTAAAAAAATTGCCGATAAATGTGAACGAGTGTGTAAACAGTGTGACAGACTGGAGTCCAGGGTATGCATGGTATTTTCTCCTGATCCCAAAATTGAAGTTTAACGAACGAAAGAAAGAAACGAAGGAATATTTGCTTGTATTACTGATTCACATTAAATATTCCGCAAAGCCTTTAAATTGGTGGCAGTACTCAGGCATTGTTTGCGTTGGGATACACGAGTTCCTAAATTGGGGCGAATAAGTCACCGAGAGGCAAATATGCATTTCATAAGTGCAGCAAATTCATTTAGCAGCCTCTCCATTTCCCGCCGGCATCAGTCTGCCAAAACAAAGCGTCTGTCAGTGCACAAGCTCCGTCTCTGCATTTCTGCTGTTCATAACCTCCAACTGTTTAGTATTCAGAGCAGCCTGCGTTCATGATTCAACTGTTTTGCCTTCAATCAAAAAGTGAAATGTGTTCTCTCTGACCCCCTGTTTCAATATCCATTCATAAGGGTCTTGCACCCTGGCAGTGTGAATATTAGCCACTTATCCCCAAAGCTAGAGGCTAGCAAAACAGGCCAGTGCTATCTCAGGAGCTGTGCGTGACTTTGTTGTGCGATCTGTATAAAAGAGCCTCAGCCTCTTCCATCACGTTGCTGGCTTCAGACCGCCGCTTGTGGCGAGTCTGCAGGATCGTTTTATTGACAGTTACGAGGTTTGGTGGTTATATCAGTCTGCCTGGAGTTTCTAAACGGATGCAAACACGATCTCTTTATTTCCTCGTACGTCGTCGTATCGCGCTTCCAACCGGAATCTTTCAATCCTGATTATTTATTATACTTTTATCCTTGAAGACATGCACAGCTTGCTACAGAAAAAGGTGTGCGGCCTAGCAGTTTTTATGATACGTGTATTTTAAATATAAAATCTTAAAGTACATGATGACGTCATAAAAATGCAGCATCTGATTGGTGCTCAGACTTGTTGAGATCCGAACGGAAAATTGATCCGTACAGAAGAAGGTGGTGAAGGTATGAAACCTGCCAGCTTTCAAATAGGAGTCCGACAATCGATAAATAAATATTTGCCGAATATCGTACTCTAATTGTAGTAGCTGTTTTAGTAGGATCACGATTTTGCATCCCACTGCATGATACTATATTATTATATTTATGATTAACGATCAATTAATTTGTTAACAAACACCAAGTAACTAAATTAGGATACAATTATGATTCATTCACAGGAGATTGAAGGTATTTGGTATTTTATTTAAAAATGCATTTTGATGCATCCTTGCTCCTTGCTTCGAGGCTTATCATTGAGTATTCATGTTTGCCTTCTTAACAAAACGATCTGCACTTTGCTTTACATTAAACATAAAAAAAATTGTTTCTACAATTAGCCACGTTCATCTAGTATTTGACGTTATGCTATGATGATCTAAATATAGATCCACTTTGTGTATTTCTACAAAAGAAGTCTGCCGCTAGAATTACTCAAAAGCTCGAAATGAATTTTTGTAAACATTTTGTAAAGATTTTCTTTTTGGTAATTTGCTAAAAAGAAAAAACAATTTTAAAGATTTCCGCTTGATTGTAAACATTTAATAAAAATGTAATAAACAATAGAATTTTTTTCTTTTCTTGTGTGACGCTCGACTAGATTTGAAACACTAAAACTACATTTTTTCCCTCCGGTTTTGATTCCTCATTACAGTATAACGCAGCACTGTTGAATTCTGGTGTTGATTTTCTATAAACAGAGGATCTGACAACAGCCACGTAGTCATTTATAGCAATGCTCTCGTTTTAACGTGTAGTAATGATGTGCACAGGGACGTGTGTGAAACACGTATTCACGATTTCTGTGACGCGTTTACGAAAAAAACACTTGAATATCTTGTATTTTGTAACCGTACAAAGTAAAGCAGTATGTCTTGGGGCACGAGTCTTCGTAACGAGCAAAGAAGTAAGGGAAAGAAAAAAAGGTGAGAAGACAAATGTTTATAGCTGCTATAAGTAAGCGGTGTCAGGAATTACCTTGTTTCAAGGTCGTTCACGAATGAAGAAGAAATGAAGGACGTCTCATTCATACATTCACTTTTCATTCATTCATCATCATTCATCTTCTCCCACTTATCCGAGGCCGGGTCGCGGGGGCAGCAGTCTAAGCAGAGATGCCCAGACTTCCCTATCCCTAGACACTTCTTCCAGCTCTTCCGGGGGGACACCGAGGCGTTCCCAGGCCAGCCGGGAGACATAGTCTCTCCAGTGTGTCCTAGGTCTTCCCCGGGGTCTCCTCCCAGTGGGACGCGCCCGGAACACCTTCCCGGGAAGGCGTCCAGGAGGCATCCGGAACAGATGCCCGAGCCACCTCAGCTGACCCCTCTCGATGTGGAGGAGCAGCGGCTCTACTCTGAGCTCCTCCCGAGTGACCGAGCTTCTCACCCTATCTCTAAGGGATCGCCCAGCCACCCTGCGGAGAAAGCTCATTTCATGACCCAGAGCTCATGACCATAGGTGAGAGTAGGAACGTAGATTGACCGGTAAATCGAGAGTTTCGCCTTGCGGCTCAGCTTTGTTTTCATTTAATTCAGTGTTACATTCACTTTGTTTTCATTTAATTGCTTGCTATGGTTCAAAATGAATAACTTTTTTTCGACATGCTGTTAATGAAAGAATTGTTTATTTGTGGGTGCTAACAGTAACTAGCAGCAAATTCACCGCTAGCGATAGATGTGAATAGCAATAAAATGAAGTAATCTATTAACTGCTCACACTCAGATCTTAATCTAACTGATTATTAGTCAGTTACCATATTAACCCTATAAACATTTACTCATACAGAGAGAAGCCCGATTGAGATGGTTTGGACATGTGCAGAGGAGGGACATGGGGTATATCAGTAGGAGAATGCTGAGGATGGAGCCACCAGGAAGGAGGAAAAGAGGAAGAACAAGGAGGAGGTTCATGGATGTGGTGAGGGAAGACATGCAGGTAGTTGGTTTGAAAGGGGTAGATGTAGAGGACAGGGGGGTGTGGAGACGGATGATCCACTGTGGCGACTTCTAATGGGAGCAGCCCGAAAGAAGAAGAAGATACATGAAGACAAATTACAATTATTATTATTCCTCCTTTTCTCTAAAACCATCCTACAGACCACCATCCGATGCTGTCTAGCTACACTGTCCCCTGCCAACATCTTACAGTCTCCAATCTCCTTCAGGTTGCATCTCCTACATAGAACATAGTCCACCTGTGTGCACCTTCCTCCACTCTTATACGTCACCCTATGATCCTCCTTCTTCTTAAAATAAGTGTTCACCACTGCCATTTCCATCCTTTTAGCAAAATCTACCACCATCTGCCCTTCCACATTCCTCTCCTTAAAACCATACCTACCCATCACCTCCTCATCACCTCTGTTCCCTTCACCTACATGCCCATTAAATCCGCCCCAAACACCAATCTTTCATTTCTAGGTACACCATCTACCACTTCATCTAATTCACTCCAGAATCTTTCCTTCTCCTCCATCTCACAGCCGAATTATGGAGCATAGGCACTGATGACATTTATCATCATCCCTTCAACTTCCAGCTTCACGTTCATCACCCTATCAGAAACTCTCTTCACCTCCACTACACTCTTACTGTACTCTTCCTTCAGAATCACCCCTACACCATTTCTCTTTCCATCCACACCATGATAGAACAGTTTAAACCCACCTCCAATGTTCCTGCTCTTACTCCCTTTCCACTTGGTCTCCTGAACACACAACATATCTACCTTTCTCCTCTCCATCATATCAGCTCCCTCTCTCCCTTTACCAGTCATAGTGCCAACATTTAAAGTACCAACCCGAACCTCCACTCTCCTCCACTTCTCCTTTCCCTGCCGTCTCTGTAGACGTCTTCCTCCTCTCCTTCTCCTCCTTCAGCAATTCAGGATTTTTTCTCAAGTCCCTAAATATAACAATATGTGAACATTTTAAGTTCTTCATATTTGGACTTAATGGACTACATTACAGAGGTGGACAGTAAGGAGAGGAATGTAATTTGTTCCTGTAGCTTTTTAAATATCTTCCCTTTTACTACATTTAGTGAAATCAGTCGTTCCTTTTTATTTACGAGGATAAAAACGGAACTGAACAAACTCTGTTTTACACGTGTTCTGATCGGCGCTTGGTGTATCTACTGATCACCAACATCCAGTTCAACATCAGTTCAACTCATTATATCCGTAATAAATCAGAGTACTTTGAATACTTTTATACTTAATACTTTTGTACTTTTGCTCAAATGAAAATGTAAAGGAAGTCATATTTTACAGAGCGGATCTCTACTTTAACTCACATGTGTACTTCATCCATTACAGCTATATTAGGGAAGGATAGTGCTACTCGATTTGAAACCTCAGGCATGCGCAGATGTCTGGACAGCATGGAGAACACCATCACTGCTTTCTCTTTCTCTCTTTCTGATAATTTGATCAGGCCCTTAAAGCTATCTGACTCCTGTAATGAGAGATCATCGGGCCTTTGATCGCACTGACAGTGAGCCACCGCCGCTGTGGGCCATCTGGAACATTATGCATGTGCACACCCATGCACACACACACACACACACACACACACACACACACACATGTATGCATGTGCACACCTCACCTTCACTCAAGTCTACAGAGTAGCATTTAGGGACAGTTTAGCAGGCTGCAGCAGCTGGCTGAATGCACACAGGACATGCGCTATCGTGGCGTTCGGTCCTCCCGAGGCAGTCCTGGTGACAGTTGAGAAGTGGCTAGGGCATCGAGAAGGTCATTAGAACAAGATGCTGCTGGAACGCGCACGCTAAGTGCACGTTTGATAGACCAAAAAACAGCTGGGAGGAACAGGTCCTGAGAAGCGAAGATAAAGAAAAAAGGCGTTTCCAGACGCCACTTAAGGGATTCGGGCTGATCGAGTGTCTTTAAGAGAGCAAATGTGTGTTTATAAAATGTTTGTTTCTCTCCTGAGCTGCTGTCGCACCGAGCCTGCCTAGGGAGTGCTGGAGCATTGGGGCAATATATTATACAACACCCACACCCCCGGGTTTAGAGTAAACACCGTTTCTCATACGTGTGCGCAAGTGTGTGTATGAGCAGAGAGACGGCCATCACGGATGTCACAGGTGAAATAGTGTCAGGGTAAAGAGTGTCCGTGATGATGGCAGGTTTACTGTGTGCCGTAAAGCTGAGTCATGCTCGGAGAATGATGAGAACGTTGGGCCCTTCAGCACTCTGTCGTTAAACAGGAAGCATGGTTTCTTCCACATACCTCCAGCGCCATCAATACACCGCATACGCAATGCGGTCCTATCTGAAGCGCCATTATGTTTCCCTCAGTGTTCTCTTTCGTCTCCGCGACCCCTGATCTCACTGTCCTCTCCGTCCCAGCAGCACTGTACATTCCTAACTTCTCAGTTTACCACTTCCTACCCACGCTTTTCCCACGCTCTGGTATAAGGGAATTAGATGAACCAGCGTCGCACAATGACGCACTATTTAAAAAATAAGCACAAATTATTTTGATTAACAATTACATTTTTGCTTCCTACATGGGAAATCTTCAAGATTGTTTATAGACATTTCGCATGATGGGAAAAATGCACATTTGTCTAAGCACAAAGGGGCGGAAGTCTACATTCCGTAAAACATTTATCCCTCCATCCACCCATTACCTTCAATGGTGTCATACCCACGTCTACAGAAGGCATCAGTATTGTACAGAAGTGCAGTAGATCAGAGCTGCATCACACACAGGATCTCATACAGTGAGAATGAATGTCATCACTAAAGCAAGAAACCCAATGATCACAATTCGACACGTCTCCTTTCACTGTAGCCGCAGCCGCACCTCCACATACATCATCTCCAGCAGGAGCGTCGTTAACCTCATCACTTCACCCCGGGGTTTTACCTGCAATTTTTGTGCATTTCGCTGGTTTTCCTGAGGATTTAAAATGAAGGCAATTTAGTGTTTTTTGTGCAAATGCTACAAGAACGAAAAAGTATAAACGGTTCATGAAAAAACTGTTTTGCTGGACCTTTCCTCACCATGTGCACCTTGTAAATGCCCCTGTAAATCAATTTCTTCTCCTCTGTCAGTCAACGTGGAATAAAAATAAAAAAACAGTGATTAAAACCACATGAATATATTTGAACTTCTGCATTCGGATACAGATGCGGGTTGAGAGCTCTGACTAGTGCACACTGACCAAAGGACATGAAAATGGCGATGTTATTGTACGCCTGCTAGGTGGCCCCAGAGTTCTGGGTTAAAGCAACAACCTCATACAGCTTATGCCTCGAGGCGCCCACACTGCTGATTGCTTATAGCCTCAGGGCAGATGTTGATCCCGGCAACACGTGATGTGAAGGCTGAAATTTGATTGGGTAAATACTTAAATATAGACGGACCCTACGGTAAGCAGCTCAAGCAAGATGAACACTAGGAACGAAAGATTATAGACTATTAGGAATAATTAAATATGAATTCATGGACAAAAAAAAAAAAAAACTTAAGGCAGTGATTCTTCAGGGGAGTGGTATCTCAGTGGTTAAGGTGCTGGGTTACTGATCAGAAGGTCGAGGGGTTCAAGCCCCGGTATCACCAAGCTGCCACACTTGGGCCTTTGAGCAAGGCTCTTAACCCTCTATGCTCCAGGGGCCGACCCTGCGCTCTGACCCCAGCTTCTAAGCAAGCTGGGGTATGCGAAGAACAAATTTCACTGTGCTGTAATGTATATGTGACAAATAAAGTCTATTCTGATGGTTCTTAGGCCAGCAGAGAAGGTCTTTCTGGCCTTGACACCACACCAGCGGTGATAAGTTCTGTAAAAAAATTACAGTTCTGTAGATACCTGAGAATATAAGTCTCTAAAAGACATTCGACCTCTACGACCGATCCAGAATGCAGCCGCATGACTCGTTTTCAACCTTCCTACAGTAGGTAGTCCCACATCACCACACTGCTTTTTTCCCTCTATGTTCTTTCTGTAGCTGCTTGCATCAGATCTAAAACACTGATGCCCATCTAAAAAGCTAACACCGGACCAGCACTCTTACAGCACTTCTCACTACACCACACTCCCTCCATCCTCTCCCACTGCCCCCACCCTCTCTCAGGGTACATGGTTTCGGCAGGTAGATGGTAGAACTTCCACTTCGGGTCTGAACAGCTGAATCTCTAGCAGTCTCCAGATGGCATCTAAAAGGTCTGCCTCTTGTAGCGGTTCTTAAATTGAGTTTTTAGACTGATAGTCTGTGTCTTACAGAATCTTTGCCAGAGACTTCAGAGCACAAGGTCAGACGCTCTGGAGAAGGGCGTCTTCCAAAATGTAAATATGACACGACGCGTCACAAAATGCTTTACAGTTTCATCTGCAAGAGGGCGCTATTCTCAAAACGGTCATAGACGGTCATAGACCCAAAGCAGCTTTACAGACTCTTCTCCGTACGTTTATCCCTAAATAGAACATCCCTAAAACTCCATGAGATGACATCAGGAAGAAACCTTGTGAGGAACCAGTCCTCATCTGGGTGCCAACAGTTCCATCATTGCTGAGGTGTACTGTTCAGTGATACGCTCTAAAAACGCATAACTGTTCATGCAACCTGCAATCCAAAGCCATTGTGGAAAACCGTTGATATTAATTCCAGTCCGAGTGCGAGCGGTCACGTGAACTAAAACATGGAGGTGCGTTTTGTTGCGACTCATCATGAATGTCGACGTCATGAAAAAGATGCAGAAGTGTGGAAAAGGTGCGTAGATTTATTTTTTTTTTTTTTGTATTCTCTGGTGTGCATTACTTGCCATTTTCTGTTCATTCGAAGTGGGAGTAAACACACACACAAATCCAATATGTCGATTTTTCTCCTTCCTACACCCTTTTTTTGCTCACTGGATGAGGTTGTAATACCTGCAGAGTTATTCTGATCACTCTCCCCTCCACTTTACAGGCAGCAAGGCCTTCATGTCCGAATCGCAGGATTGTTCCACAAAGGAGAGGTAGAGCGAGAGAAAAAAATGAGAAAGGGAAGAGGGGATCATTCTTTGCTCGGTATGAAAGAGGATTAGGATTTATTCAAGGTGTCTCAGACTCTGGAGAGGAAGTAGAGATTAACCACTTCAAAAATGTGAAGAATAAAGCAAATAGTCGAGTCCTTCAGGGAAAAAAAAACGCTCCGATTCAGCCTTCACCATCAACCTTCGATAGGGATTACCAATCATTTCCTGTCACCAGGAAATACGAGAACAGAGCATAACCATTTTAACATCAATAAAAGGCCTGGAGTATCAAATTACTGAGAATTTCTGAGACACCAAACATGGATATCTCACATCTCATCGCTGTAAAATGCATAGATGATTCCTTGGACCCGGCAATGAAGCACTGAACCCGTGTTACACAACGTCAGCGGAATGTGTTGGTCGAAACGTTGCATCTGTGCATCTCTGGGTGTTTAAATTAAAATTCCAGATGAAACGAGGTCTCTGCTCGAATGGCTGAACCAGCTGGCCGACCCTAGCGGCTTCGACCGTTGCCTCCAACTCTGCGCTGGATCTCGGGCATTTCTCACCGAGTCAGCACTCTCGGATTGCAGTGAGAGTCGTTCACAGGCACATAGTGTGTGAACAAGCCAAGAAAAAAAAACCCAGCCTTAGCAGATCTACAGCCAAAAAACGATCCGGATCGCTTTCGAATATAACGTTGAGCTATGTAGAATCTCATTTCTCTCCAAGTCCCGATAGAACGGAAAATATCCGAAAATTGTTCGCATCCAATTTCGGGTCGAGTTTAAATCCCAACCGCACCAAGCTGCTCCTCCTGGGCCCCTGAGCAAGGCCCTTGAGTTCCTCTGCATCATTTATTAATGCCATAAATTTACATTTTTGTCATATCAACAGATCCACATCTGGACAGAAAAGCCAGGTGATCCAATACATTTGTCTGTATATCCTAGTCCCTAGTATGCTGTATGGATAAAAGATGTTGATCTCCATGAAGATATGATTCGCATGGTTTGGAGTGGAAGTCTGCGATCTGGCCTCGACCGCACATCTCTAAAAGAACACTTTCCAGGAACATAGTGTATGTCATTATAATCATCATCCAGCATCTGTTTTACTTGTAATCTTCAGTTCTGCTATCAGAAGCTTCCTGAAGCTTTCGCTAAGTTTGAGTCGGATTCTTTGCAGATGTGAGAGCTGAACTTTTTCCTAAAAGCCAGTTTGTTTACTCTATGATTCTATATTCATGCTGGAACCCCGTAAGCACCAAAGATCTTTATGAGATACGTCTATGGAAGCAGCTGTGTTGCCTCTGATAGCCAGAGGCGTAAGGATACTGCAGCGTTTTGATGCTAGGCTTTAACGTGCCCCATCCAAGGAGCACACACACACACACACACACACACACACACACACACACACACACAC
>JAAIIK010000159.1:447223-528228 GCA_014706435.1 Silurus glanis
TCATGCAGGGTTTTGCAAAGAGGTGAGGTTTGTGAGCAAATTGTTCCCTCATAAAACTGACAGAGCAGTGAAAGGAACAAATGTTCTTTGTGGATGTTCTTTTACTTTCAAACCATCACATTTTTTTTCCAGTTGATTGATTTGGCATGTTTTTTTCTCCCAACTTATTCAGTCCAAGTGCATCATTTATTTAGTGCTTGTTTAATTCATCCGCAGGTCATAACTAAGTGGATTTCGAATATTGGGGTGAATCAATATTTAAAATGAGAATTATTTCATGTCTTTTTGTCTCTATAAACCTCCATCGAAAATGGATGTATAATTTAATAAAAAAAAAATTTGTTGATCATCGCGATTAATTTTCTCTTTAAAATTCAATGGAAATCAATAAAAGGTTCTGACCTTCTAAGAACTAACTGTTGTACAATATGCACATATGAACATTGATTTTTGAGCATCCTATTCCACATTGAGTCTCCATTTGCTGTTATAAAAACCTCCACCTTTCTGGGAAGATGTTCCACTAGATTTTGGGGTGAAATCGTGGACACTTGCGCTCATTCAACCAGAGCGAAGAGCATGAATAAAACTGAGCTAAAATGCCAGATTATTATTATTTTTTTCACCTAAAATCTTTATTCACAGTTTTGCGCTTAGAGCTTTTGATCACTTAATTAATGGTGCAGTCTTTTCACGACATCATGCACACACACAATTAACAGAACGATGATTTCCGCGGTGACATTCCATACGACACGGTACACCTCCAAGTCTAAACTATTAGTTCTCAGAACCCGCCCTATTTTTCATTCATTCGCTGAAACTGGAACCCGATTTATTCGAGGTATTCGGGGCTATTAGAGGTTTTTCTGCATCGAGGAAAATGGCAGCAATTTGTCCTATCACTAAATGAATCTCAAAGAGCACTAGTGTTAAACTGTGCAGCTCCCCCCTCCACCCCCCTCCCCCCCCCCACACACACAGCATCCATCTGAATGGCTCTCATTCAAAGCACATTGTGGAGAAGTTTCCTTCTGAGGTCATGTGAAACACCGAACAGCAAGAGAGTGGAAAGGAAAGGATTCCATGTTGAATTGGATATAATACAAAACCAGGTGTCTGAATCCTTGCATGTCTGGAGGTCGGTTACTGAAAGCATCAGGAAGTGTACAGCGTCGGCCATACAGAAAGAGAGAGAGAGAGAGAGAGAGAGAAAGAGAGAGAGAGAGAGAGAGAGAGAGAGAGAGAGAGAGAGATGCTGGGTGTGGCACTCAGACTCTATGTTTATTCTACAACTAAATGCATCTGTCAGCTCACATTCGAAAGCTTAACATAGACACAAGTTTTCATGCAGAATGAATGCAAACAAGGTTCTAACAGCTGTTTTCACTGCTGCTGCTGTTCATCATGGATTCCAAGCCAAGCTCATCGACCAGTTCCTAGAACGTCGATGGATTTGAACCAGATTTCAGTTAGAATCCTGAGATGTTACTAAAGCACTAACCGAGGCATCATTTTAACTGGAGAAGGAGCTCTAAAGTCGCCTAAAGTGTCCCGATTTCTTCGTTCTTCTCTCAGAAATTCATTGCAGATGATTGGACCGATGCTACAAAAAATATGAAATCCCTCATTGCAGTTCCTGTTAATCTAATATACTCTTGGAATATCATTCAACCGTTCGAATTAATCCTTGTATAATATTCACGTTCGAACAAATGTTTGTGGACACCTGACCGACGCACTTTTGGAACGTCCCAATCCACATTTAGTCTCTAATTTGCTCTTATAATGATCTGGGAAGATGTTTCACTAGATTTTGAAGTGTGTTTGAGGAGATTGTAGGGTTGTAGTAAAGTCAGGTACTGATGCGAGGTGAGATAAGGAGGTTCCAATTCATCCTGAAGGTGTTCAGTTGGGTCGAGGTCAGAGATCTTGAGCAGACCGCTCAAGATCTTCCATTTGAACCCATATAGGTTTGGGGGTACTAGTTCTTCTAAAGCGAATGCATTCAACAAAATCTTATACATTTGTGTGGCACAGACTATGTGGAAGCACTTTTAAGGATGGAGCAAAAACATCTGGAAAAGTCTGGTGTCTGTACTTTTGTCCATATAATAGTATATTATGATTGAGGAGACCATCTCAGATATCAAAATAGTCCTCGTCCTACAGGAGTAACCCATGTGAAGCAGATCTTCATGGAGATGGTTTTGTTAGTTCAAGTGAAGGGAAAATTTCAAAGACGTCCTAAACAATTATGTGCCTTCAAGTTTGTGAAAAAAACGTTTTGAGAAGAATCACATGGCTGGGAAAAGTCAGATGTCCAGACGCTTTTGTCTATAGAGTCTGAGTCATTGCGTGCATGCGTGCATTTGAACCGGTTTATCACACTTCGATCACTTGATGTGTATTTCTGTGCATCACTGTGAAAGGAACAGCTGTATTCATCTCAGAACCGTGTGTGGCCCGTCAACTTATTTGAGAACTTTGACTTAAGTGTAACTCGATCTGTTGCGACAGCGAGCTCAGCATCCATTCTGGGAATGGCCGTACATGCCACACCGCATCTATATCCAGAAAGTGGGCTTTAAGCGTGCTTCGCTTGCTCCTCTGGGAGAACATTTTATATCGAACTATACCAGGGAGTGTTTTTTTTTCTATCAGGAAGGAAAGCTAAAGCATGGGAAGGATGGGCTGATAAATGCCATGCTTGTTGATAGCGCATTCCTTTGAAGCGTAATCATGATGGTGCTATCCTCTAATTGGGAAGATAAATGTTAATGGTGTATGACCAGAAAGCACCACTGATGGCTGTCTGTGCTTTGCTGGATAATTAAATGTCAAGCTGTGTTATGGCTTTGTTTCCATCGAACTGCAGTTTTTACCAGATTAGGAAGTGGGCTGAGTTTTTTTTTTTTGTGTGTTGGGATGCGAGTAAGAAAACCGACGCTGCTGGTCGAACTCCATTCAAAACATTCTGTCCTCATAAAAAATAGAAAAAAATGTGAGGATAACAGCAGATCATACGCAGGTAAATAATTTCCACCCACTACTAATAAGGAAAGTGGGTCATCTCCTGGCGTTCACATTCTCTCGAGGATTTGTTGCAGAGCAACAGCATCATCACATGGAACAGCTTCAGGGACAGTAACGCTGGTCGCTTGGAAATGATTTAGACAGCGGTTATGGCTCCGTTTTTATTGAAACGTGGGCTACCTTGAGAAATGCGAATAAGTAGGCCGGATTCTTGCGCACACAATGTCTGTATTCTGGTCGGTTTCTCCAGGTTCTGGAAATGTCCTCATATCTCTAGCATGCATAAAATTTCAAGTTTGCTATGCGTCTTAGTCTAATCTAAATAGCGATCTATACCGGCGTGATCACATGACTAGAGTTGGAACGAGTTTGAAGGGCAATCGGGTCGTTTTTTTTCCCCCGCTGGGAGCAATACACAGCTGTTAGAATATTTAACTAGCAGAGCTTGTTCCAGCACAGATCTGCATTTGAGGAGAAGGTGTTTTCGGAAATTTGCAAATCTCTTTTTCACACCCTTGCTCCCTCAGAGATGAGGAGAAAGCTATGGAATGATATTTTGACACTTTATATATCCAGAGTACTTAATAAAAAAACACTGCCTCACAGGCAGTTATAGAAAAAAGGGTCTCTAGATAGATTGTGCTGGGAGCCCGAGCATACAGTGACTCCTATGTTCACGACGAGAGTCGTGTCGTCATCGGGAATGTATGAGGTTTAAAATAGAGGAAATGGCAGGCGGCACGCTCGACGTCGAGAAGGACGCGTCGCTGAAATGCCTCTGCTTCGGGCGTCAGCGACAAAGCAAACAGACGGCGACTAGTGCTGCTTTTTATACATGTGCCGAGGACCGACGACACCTGATTAGGGCTGATTTTAAACATGGCTGGCAGACGTAGCATGCTCATGTTGACCGAGAGCATCAGAATGGAGCTGAGGATTTTAGAAGTTGTTAGAATGTTACAGATGTTAGAAGTGCTGATTTTCAACACACAGCCACGTTCGAACGGAATGGTGCGAAAAACAAAAAACACCCACTGAGCAAAAAAGCTGCAACAACAGAAGACCACGTCAATTTCTACTCCCGTCCACCGAGAACAGAAATCCGAAGCTAAAAAGGACACAGGTTCACCAAAAGAAGACAATTCCAGACGGTAGCCTGGTCTTGTTCAACCGTCTATGACTATATTTGGAGACGCTCTCAGCTCAAGCTTGATGGCAGAAGCCATTGCGGGCTTTTTCACACACTTCTACGCTAATATGGTAGCATTTTAGCTCAGGGGGGAAAAAATATCATGTAGAGAAAGACACTTAAATTCTACTACGATAAGGAGATAAGCTAAGTCTTTGTACATAGAGCATGTTAAGAGCTTCTTTAGTATTGTTTGACATCAGATCGAGTCCCAGTGATACAATATTCCATTGTTACAGCCCTAATACAGTGTGGTAAGTCACAATTGGGTGTTAATATCCCCTGATTTTACTGCTACACCACGTGCAGGTGGTTAATTAGCAGGCAAGTCAGCTGTAAAGCAAGTCCAAGGACCTGCTCAGACCTTTAATTAACGTGTGCATGTCTTCAATACAGCTGTAACCAGATGTACGTACAAAGAACATAAAACACTCAATGCTGAATTGCATTGTGTGATGAAAAACTACAGATCTAATCATCTTGAGTACGATTTGCATTTCTGACTCTACAATAATGACACCTATTGAATCATAGGCTACGACGAAAGTTAGCATAGAAGAACAAATCGGCATTAGCGTGCACTATTGCTAAACAAATAGAGTTGAATGGCGTTTTTATGCGCGCACAACAGAAAACGATCAATCCGACTATATTTAGTGTTCTTTTCCATGGTATTTAAGTTTGTGAAGTTTATTGCCTTGTCAGTAGACATGCATGTAAAGCTTCCAAAACTTCTGAATATGTCGGAAAAATTTCACACGTTATTTTCGGTCAAGGACAACAACCGTCTTTGAAATCCTCTCAATGTAGGAGCACCACAGAAATCAGCACGATTGATCCACATTAATCATCTTTTGTCTGGAACACGTACAAAATGTAAACCAGGCAATAGATGCATGAAATGAAATCATGACATTTCTACCCTCTTCATAGGTTGGAGTGGAAGATCTTGAGATCTTGAATGTGAACGCTGACTGCACTCCAGGCCTCCGCACCTCACTTAAATCAGTACCTGATTTTACCAACACCCTTGTGGCTGATGAACACAAATCTCCATAAGCACACTCCTTAAATCTAGTGAAACATTCAATTCAAGGTTCTCCTCTTCCTCCGAAGAAGCTTCTTATTGGGTTCTAAACAATCATTTCTTTATTCCCTCCTAAATAGGCAACTCTTCAGGATATTTTTCCCCCTTCTGAACGCAGAACACCAAATTAGATTTGACCTTTTCCTATTTATAAAAGCAGAACAACGATGTACTAATTGTGTGATATTTTTTTTTTTAATCTAAATCGACGGTTTGAATCAGCTAAGGATTCGGTTTTACTGCCAACATTATGCTTCAGCATTTTCATACAAGATAAACAAAACTAGCAGGACAGCCCGGTTATGGTATTAAACACACACACACACGGCTCAGGCGATGAATACTTCGACTTTTTGTTGGTATTCAAACACGATTTTTGCGCTCAGCCCGTGCATCATAAGCTGGAAGCGTATTCAAAATGAATATCTTAGCATACGATAGAGAGAAAAATGAAGGTTGGATTGTTAAGAAAGTGTTTGTTCACTGGAGAAGAAAATGAGGCTATTAAGCAAGTCCATTTGAGTTATATAACAAATTGTAAATATTGTGTTTGGACATTAGCGATGTGCATGGCATACAGAGGAGCTTCAGCATGGCTGGGGTTTTTGTCATTGTAAAAATAGCATTTAATAAACCGGTTATAAAAGCGTTATGGGGTTGAGTAGCTGTCATGGGCAGTAAGAGTCACTGTTCTGCAGACAGCTAACGCCCTGGAACTCGGAGCCAGACCATCTGGCGGTGCGAGGGGATCCCGCTTCTGGAAACGACTGTTACTCCATTACGTCTGCTACTGACTGGCTAAAAAAAGTTCTCTCCTTTTACAGTAGTTTTGAAACTGAAATTTTCTTTATGCCGTTTTCCCTCGGGATTCTTTTCACATATACGCTTCCTTTCTTTTTTTTTTTTTTTTTTTTGAGACGCAGCACTCCAGCCAGGACAAAGCCTCTTTTCTTGGAGACGTCCAGTGAGTTGTTTCTTTGCACAGTTTTCCTACTCCACCCTGTCCAGGTGAATCGCCCACTCCCTTGTAAAGGAAAAAAAGCCATGAGTACCTCAAAGTCTGAGTGAATGAGAGTGCACTGAAGTCCATATGGTACCCATAGTACCCATTTTATATCAGCGTGATATTGAGGAAAGGACAAAAGAGGGGTGTGTCCACATTTCCACTTTCGCCTTATTATAGCGTTCTCAGTCTGATGACACAGTTAAGAGGGCGTGTTTGCCTAAAGCCCAAGATTTTACGGTTTGATTTACTCTAATGTTCATGTAATAAAGGGGAAATTAGTGTTCTTCGAGTGATGTTTAGACTCTCAACAACCACATGGTCGTATGGAAAGGACAAAGTAATATATGGACAAACGGACCACCGCTGAGACAAAGAACCAGACAAGAGGCTGTTATTTGACTTGTGCAAACACAGATCTCCATTTAAGAGCTTTATGAAGTGTCCTTTGGCATTGTTTAGTAATGTGTAAGCCTCCGAAAGAATTCAAGCTTTCTCGAGCTCCTCACACATCTGTACAGGATTCAGGCAGAAAGACAGAAGCCTACACATCACACACTGTGTAACTTCTGCACGATGCTTTATATACACCTTTTCATAAGGACGTTTAGTACCAGTGGAAAGGATGGTTCACAATTCTCCACTCGTCATTATCTTTGATCAGCAGGACACAATCGTTTCTATTCATTGACCCAGACCAGATGATTCTTTCTCCCACTACGACAAATCAGCATGTGAGAAGTTCCTGCAGCTGCCAGATGTTTAGCAGTTTGTAGAACTGCTGAGGAAAGGCGAACAAAATCCAAACAAGCTGAGAGATGAAGATGGATGGAGCAAAAAACCGCCCAGCAAACGATTTCATAACACTTCTTTTTTTTTTTTTTTTTAGACATTCGCATTGCAGATCATATGGAGTATTTTTTGTTTTAATTTAAGTATAGAATAAATTATTGACTACTTGTGTTACAGTAATTAAGTTATTCACTGTAATTGTACTGCTTTGATAGAATACAAGGTTCGCACATGAAGCGATTCTCCTGTCGCTGCCGTAGCATTTGCTGTTGTCGGTAGCTTGAGCAACCATCAATATACTTTTGATTGTGAAAACAAATCAGGAGACTGATGCCCGATTCTCATTGAAAATAAACTCTTATCTCAGTCATTGTGACTCTCTTTACTTGTGAACGCAGCACGATTCAGAAAGTACAAGTTTTCGGGATACAATTCAGCCATTAGCTAGCTATTTACACTATTAAAACTGAAGATAATTAGCTGTTCGGCTTCAGCCTTATAGGTACTGTAACGTTCAGGATATTTAAGAAGAAGCATCTTTAGCGCGATAGCCAACTGTTTATTTTGAAACTTGCAAGAGTTAACATGAATTAGCATGAATTAGCGTGCTAAGTAACAACAGAACTTAGCAGGATACTGAAATCCTGCATTTTACTAGACATCTCTTTTTTTCCTGTATATACTGTAGATATTTAAAGTTAAGTAAATTTAAATTTAAGTTTAAAATGTGGAACTATAAGCCAGAACAGGGCGTATTCTCCCCCCCCCCTTTCCTCCATCCATCCTATCTTTCTTCCTTTTCTGCTACCTGCAGAAAAAATAAAAAATTATAATGAACATATTGACATCCATACTTGGAAATGATCCTTATCACGATAATTCACATGATCTCTCAAATGTCAAGACTACAATAAAATGGTGGAGAGTTTTCTTTTACAAAGAAACGTCACAGACCAATGAGTAGGAATTGTTGAACTCGTGACTGTTTTTTTATTCTGAATAGACAAATCAGTGGACCATTATGTCACGTTGTTAAGCGCTGATATGTACCGTCTTCAATGCTTGGACATTAAGTTTAGTTGTGCAATTGTGATTGTATTGAATGGACATTCGTTACCACCCCAGGTGAGGACGGGTTCTTAACCAACTGGACCACAGATGCACTTTCTATCAAATGCAAATGTGTACCGTCTTCTATGCTTGGTCATTCAGATGCATTAGCTGTAAATCATGTCCATGTCGTCTTTCAGTCCAGGTGCACGCATGTTAATTGTGCACTGTTTGTTTACTTAACATGGAAACAGATTCTTTGTATGCTCAATGCTTTGTATGGGCAATAAAGAGGAAAACTGATGAACTATGATCATCTCCTTGTTACGTGTCTGTTCTTCCTGAGACACGGGTTAAACTCGGATGAAGAAAAAAAAAAAGGCAAAGAAAAGTGTTTAATAAGCAGGCGGCGTGTGCTGGAGGCTGCTGATCCGGTTTCTCCTAATGAATGCTAATGGATTTGCCTGAATGTGCGTCCTTCTCTATCTCGTCCTCACCCTACCCCTCCTCTCTCTTACCGAACCAGGCACACCTCAACGCTTCCTATTAAGCACCCGTGAAATTAGAAATCGCAAATTAGAGACCCAGGAAGTGTTGCTGCTGCTGCTCCTCCAGCAGGCACCTGAATGAGACAGAATGCAGCAGAAAATGCAGCAGAAACGTTAACGTTAAAGAGCGGCGCAGATTGGTACCTCGTTACATTCGTTTGTTAATTGCGTTTAACTCACGTGACGTGTTGGTCTCCGCGAGAAGAGAAGTTTTCAAAAATGTACAGAAATACACAGCGGGTTGTTTTTGCATGTGCGAGTATTACAGGCGAGTTCAGTACAATACAATACAATGCAAAGTCTTCAAAATGAATTAAGAAATACGTCGCATTTCGATTCATGTCGCACAGGCAGAATGTGACTCGCTTGTGTCCGTTCACAATTGTAGCTCAGTACGCGAGGAACGTCCTTAAAAGTTCTCTGGGACCGAATTCATGATTGCAGACCGAATCCTTCTCTTTTTCTCATGTCTTGTAGGATGAACATGCATGATGGTTGCTAGTGCTCCACCTTTCTAGTGATTTTAGAGACCACCCCCTGATGTTTGAACACTAAAAACATATGCAACAAGGTTTTATGAGACATTTAAAAATGAGACCATTTTTGAAGACTAGGTCGTAAATACTTTCGTCGGGTCGCTTGGAGGAGATCGGATGTCGAAAGACTTTTCCTCCTGGAAACAATAATATGATAATAAAAGATCTCTGCGTCCGGTTCGAGTCAAACCAAAAAAAGTCAAGAAGATATAGGTTTCAAACTGGTTTTTCTTTGAAGGGACACCTTTACAAAACAAAGTGCAATACAACTTGAGTCTAATGAGATTTCTGTACTTTTGCAGCAAAAAAATAAAAGATAGAAGTTGCAAAATGCATATTCGCAATTCAGACAGCGAGCGAAATTGTTGTTCAGACAGCATTTCTCTTGCAGTTGGGGCTGCATCCCTGCCGTCTGTCTTGTCCGCTTTCTTGCGAGTTTAGTGCGTTTGTTCTCGGACCATCGACCAATCAGTGCAGTAGTTCCCGGGGTGCGATTTTCCCCCCCTTGCATTACTGCATTTTACGCAGTAACAGATAGGATTAAGTACAAAACTTCAAACAAAACACACAAGCAAAATTACAGATTTAAAAAAGTAAATGTACAAAAAAAAACACACTCAATTACAGTAACATGAGTAAACGTAATCGGTTACTTTTAATCTCTGCTGTCCAGTATTGGTACTTGAACCCAGGACCTTAAGATTGAAAGTTTCATGCTTTGCTAACTGGTCTAACCAGGAAATAATGAAGAAAAATGTGACCTTTAAAAAAAGCCTTTAACATTTATCCATAGGAGAATTCTCACGAAGTTGGTAATTATAGTCTCGAAGCAATGATGTTATCTTAAAAGCATACATGCGCGATAAGTGCACTTATGTGGGATAAGGAATAAGGAATCGAGTGTATAGCTAGTGACAGCAGACAAAACACAAACACCAGAAGACTTGACTGTGGTGTACAAAAACCAATTGCTCGTTCCTAATCATCCACCACCGATAGAGCCGAACATTTCCAACTGCATATCAATCTCTGATGTTTCTGTTCTAAGCGCTATCTCGCCCTTTCATATCTGTTTCTCACGTTAAACTTACGCCAGTGTTGTGAATTTAAATAAATCCATGAGATACAAACTGGCAAGAAAGCCACCCAACCTGCACAGAAATCCCATGAGAGCAGCAACGTTCATCAGAATAAACCTGTGATCTTGTCGACATAAAATGTAAAACTGTGTTTATTGATGTTTTGTATGTGGACGTCTGGCAGCCATCTGCTGACGGTGCATACGTCAGTTACTAGAGAACAGAACAGCCATCTGAGAGTCATGAAGGATGCCTAGGATTTGATGAGCATGTATTTCCTACTTCTTTTTATTATATATATATATATATATATATTTCGTGTTCTGACCATGTTTGCAAGGGCCTAACCATTGGAATAATGAAAGACGGCCTGTAGACAGACGGACTCTGTAAATGGAAATGGGGATTTGGAAATGAGTGGCTGTTAAAGGAATTCTGGGCACCTCGGATCCCTCGCTGTGCACATGTTTAAACCATGAATCTAAATCTCCCAGCGGAGTGCTAGTGTGATCCACAGCTGTGCAAAGCTAACAGAGGTTGAAATGTAGCAGGGTGCTCGGTCACCTCTTATCACAGCCTGATAGGGCGTTTAACAATGCGCACTTTAAAGGGGAATGAGCCATGTACAGTTCTATTGGTGTGAATGTTTTTTTTAGGGAAGTATCTTACTGGGCATCGGTAATCTTACGAGCCTACCTTAAGAGAACCGGTTGCGTAGCGTTACTAGATAAATCCTGTATTGTGAAGACCTAATGTGGTGTTTAGTGCTTTTATTTAGCACACAGCAACTCTACAATGTCCAAACCAGTGTCCAAGCCATGTGCTTTTTGAACATCCCAGTCCACATTTAGTTGTTATTTGCTCTTATAATAACCTTCACTCTTCTGGGAAGATGTTCCACTTGATTTTGGAGCATGCCTGTGGAGATGTGTGTTCATCAGCCACAAGGGTGTTAGAAAAGTCAGGTAGTGATGTAGGTGAGAAGGTAAGAAGACCTGGGGTGCGGTCAGTGTTCACATTCATCCCAAAAGTGTTTAAAGGGTTTAGATCAGAGCTCCATAGAAGGTCCCTCAAGATCTTCCACTCCAACCAATGATGGTGTCCTAGCTCAAGTGAAGGGAATCCAAAGACATTCTATACAAATGGGTGCCACATACGGCTGGAAAAGTCGGCTGGACATCCCAGGAATCTTGTGTCACTTCTTGAACCATCATAAGAAAAGGGAGGAGTTTTTTTTGTCTGTCAAAATTTAAACTCCAAGGCCTGTGAATGGTACCATGCTTCCAAAGCTGAGACTACAGAATTCCACAGATTCCTTTGGTTACACGCACAAGCAACCTGGCCATCCCGGAGTATACATTCATAATATAATCCGATTTAAGAACATCTCAAAGATTTTATTGAGGAATAGGTTTGAAGTTTGAAGCTTCCATTTTGCATTCTTTTCTAATACACAATGTTCAATAGAATTTATATTACAGCTCAAGCTGGCATGGAAAATCTTTTAACCCGTTTTAGATCAGACCCTTCAGATTAGACCTGAAAATCTGAACCCTTTACAATGCAGATAACAGGATCAGTGTTACAGTACACATTCTTTTATTTTTATTTAAGTAGGCACCAGTGCGGTAATAATTAAAGCGAACTCGCTGCACGACTAGTTGTAAACATAAACCTATTTGGCAAGCTGAAGATAGCTTAGCTAACATTAGCTAGTTTCCTGTAGATGTCAGGCACGCTCTGTAGGTTTGTTAAGGCAACGTAAATGAACTATTAATTAGCTAACTAGCAGGCTAAGACTGTCAAATTCATAGTTCAATACACCAGACCATCTGCCGTTCCCTCGGGAAGAAATCCATTTTGATCGTATGCATGTATAGTATTTTTTATTGGAGCTTTCAGAGAACAAATTCCAGCTTGCTTTAAAAAAAAAAAAAAAAAAAAAACGTCTCCAGGTTTGTTTTCGCAACCAGGAGGCGTGGCAGATGTCAGAGTGACACGTTTTACTCAGAGGTCTGGAGCCGTCGCAGTCACGCTGTGACATAAGATGAAATGCTCCCATCATGCGTTTTTCTTTTTTGGTTTGAGTGTTTATTTTCAGCAGTATGAGAGAGAGCCAGGCGGCTGTGAGGTCCTAATGTTTTACTAATGACTGGTTGTGCTAGTTGGAGAGAACTGGGTGCGGTGGAGAAACAGTAGCCGAGTGGAAACAGTGGCGTAAGCAGCTACTGCTATGGAGGGAGTTCCCTGAAAGTTTCAGGGAAGCTTTGGGAGCTTGGGGTGCTGCTGGAAAAGCATTTTATGAGCCTTCCTGTAGCCAGAACATAAGCAAGAGGCCTAAGCAGGGTCGCTATGCGTCCTGTGCGTTCAGCTGCAAAGCGTTACGTTCCCATTTTCTGATCAAATGAACCGTAGGTCATAGGCTGCAAGGCGTCTTAATGCGAGTTATGTACACACAAACCTGAATGAAACCACAGGCAAACTAAATACGGCCTGAGGAAATGATTTCAGGAGATCTATTTCTTTAAAAGCGTTCAGTTGTACACTGTAGGGTTTTTACCCACTGTCAAAAAATACTCTTTGGGGAAAACGTACAACACAAAGCCTCCATTGTCCAGTGTGATTGTACACGGTTCGATTGTGCAACACAGCTGCACTAAGACACGCTGAGTTTAGTGCAACCGGCATAGTTGCCATTATTTCCAGCTACAGGAGAGACCTAATAAAATGTAATAGGACACACGTGATTCATGTTTGGAAAATTGCTTACCTTGGGTAAACGGGGTCCAGACATTTTCCAGCATTTCCTGTGTGAAATAAAATGGCCAGCAAGCATGTGGTCCCTGATTTTAAGGGGTCACAGGGGTCAGAATGCACGCAGGGAAATCTGCAGGAATAAACATGGGTAAGTTTCAGGTTACAAGACACACACACAGTATATTACATGCAGCTCAAGTAAACACGGCTCGAGCGTCGGCCCCTGGACACTTTCACTTCTGGACAAAATATACACAATAGAGCTGTCAGTGAGTTCTAGACGCACCCCTTTACACCCACATCATTCCAGGAAAAATCAACGTTTGCTTCTCCACCCTGTTTGTTAATAATTAGGGTGAATGGAGAGGCACCACCCTGCAGTCCGGTGAGGAAGAACTCTCAGCAGCCCACAGAGCAGCTCTTTGTGCTGAAGAGTCTGAAATCAGGCCTGCACTCTTTCACACAGTACGTCCCTTCTGCCTGCTGTTTTTCTTACGACGCTGAGAGGTGAGTCAGAACATATAGCCAGCGCTTTTATGATGAATGGCACGGGTCTCTCGGGGGGCCGTGCTGGACGTTGTACTGAGCCTGCTTACACAACATGGAGTTCAGCATAAACACTGAGGAAGCAGAATGTGAAAAGCGGGAACAGTATTACAGTAGTGCGACGGGCCCACGTGTCCCCAGATTCTTTATATACATGGTCCTGCAAAGTCAACACGAAACCCGACGCTTGCCAGGAGCGCAATGTGAATTCGATTAAGGTCTGCGAGGTTTGGATTGTTGTACAAAGTAAGCGGGGGAAGGGAACGAGGTTATGGAAAGGTTTTAGGTGATTTTCTCTCCAGATGGAGAGGACTTCTCTTGCACCCGTCACCTCTCACCCTGGCCATCTCACTCATCCCTCATCCAGTAATCAATCATGCAGTTTAATCCAGTGATAAAAAAAGAAACAATCCTATATATCTATCTCTATTAAGGTCCGTCTAAGGACTTGACTCTGATTGGCTGGAAGGTGTCAGTTCAAACCGTTAAATGCACATGGTTTAATCAGCCCCAGGATTTTTTGCCTCAGTATCATGCGTTATAGTAGTGATGGGAAGATCTGATCATTTTAGTGGCTCGGTTCTTTGAATCTCGTTCATCAAAATGAACGACTCCGAGTCATTTAGTTCATTTGATTCCTTAGATCAGAAATAAAATATCACATTTTCAATAAGCAGATCCCCAACATGTCTACATGCACCAACTTCGGCCGTAGTTCCAATAATGAAAATATGTAAATATAACTGCATAGCGTCTATGGGAGTCACGTGACAAAAGAACGAACGACTAGAAGAGTCGAGAGATGAACTACTCAATTCTGTTTCCTTTACATAACCTACAGAGATTTCCTGATGCTTTGCTTGTGCGCGTCCAGTAAAAAAAATCGCTTATTGAGGAGACTCGTTCAAAATGAAGGACTCGTTCATGAAGAACTCGTCACTACATTACACGCACCTAGCCTTGAATTTTCCAAATATAATATATATTTATTCTTTCCACATGGAGAGAAGCAAAACAGGTTTTACTCTATAAAACAGCGGAGTAACATTCTTTACTTTTATCTACACACCCACACACACACACACTACAGCTGCTTTAAATAACAAACACCTAAACATCTGTAATTATTTCTAATAAAGAGGCCTAGTTGATGGTGCACTTCATTATGAACGCTTTATGGGTGAGAATAGCTGTGAATCAAGCAGCACCACCAACCCCCTCGAACGTAATTAACTGATTATCTGTTTCATGTCTGAGTTCATTACGCAGTGATGCAACTATTTCGTGTTTGCCTGAAGCTAATTCTCATTACGCACAGCGCCCTTTACCACTTCGATCTACTTTCTTTTCGCAGTACATTTTTTCCCCCTTCACGAAAATAACAATTCTCCTCAAGCTTATAGACACAGGAAATATCTTCAATCTTAGCAACTCTCACTCTCAGTCCTAGCGTCTTTACACTCCACATAATCCCATAGCCTGACTACCAGAACGACGAATCAGCAAACCCACGTAACTGATTTATAAACTCGGCTCTATAATTGTGTAGCATTTATTTACACAAGCCACAGTTTAGAAAGTAAATGGTTAGCGACTGTTGCCATTGTAAGCCATCATATAAATGTTTTCCCCCTTTAAAAATATCTTTTCAGCATCGTGTAACGTGTACGAAATAAAAGCCTGGAACGGCTCAAAATGGCTGACTGCTTCCTGCAGCCTTACCGCAGTCGTCTCTTGTTCCAGACATGTGTTAGGCTACCGAAAGCAGAAGTTGGGATTGAGAGGAAGAAGAAGATTCATTGAAAGTGTATACAGAAAGGCATGCAAAAGTTCCCCATAAGATCTATAAATATAAACTGGGCCATTCATCATCCTTCATAGCCCTAGCAAGAGCCAACACACACACACACACACACACACACACACACACACACACACACACACACAGTAAATAGACTGCAGTTCTTGCAGAAAATGTTGCCTCTTGTTTATAAAACTAGGATACAAGCCTATATCTACATTTTAAACACTGCCACAACATGCAAAATGCCTCCCTTTGACCATATACATGTGCACCAGAGAATGCAAAAAAAAAAAAAAAAAAAGTACATTCTGGAAAAAATAGGATGGAAATAAGACATGAAATGTTAATGACAATCCATTCAATGACCAGCTTTTGCATTATCATGTATAAATTAGCTGCATACATGCTGCTTTATAGTGTGTTGCCAAGTGTTCTATAAATTCTCATTTATGGAAAATGAGTAATAATTCACAATGATGCAAAGGAATTTGGGAACTGCATTCACCGTTGGGTTACATTTGCTCAATTCAATTCGGTTTTATTTGTAGAGCACTTTTAACATTGGAAATCGTCCCAAAGGAGCTTTACAAAGATAAAGAGGTTGTAAAATTTAAAAGTTTAGTGCCTATAATTTCTAATATTTGTTCTTTATACAAGGTGGTATCAAAAAGCTTTAAGACTAATGGTGTAACTGGTGCTGTTCTGACCAAGAAAAAGGTTACCACGCCCCTGACCATGTGATTTGTTCTCTGACATTCATCATGCGCCAGTTGCTGAATGTTTTTCGGCAGCTGAGCACGTTGAAGGTCTTCCTGATCTCTCGTCGTCCTCCAGTGATGTTCTTCCGCTCGAGGACGATGAGAGATCAGGAAGACCTTCAACGTGCTCAACCGCCGAAAAAACATTCGGCAACTGGTGCATGATGAACGTCGGAGAACAAGCCACATGATTTCACTTCCGCACCCACCCTACTCGCCAGATTTTGCTACTTTGGACTTCGCCCCTCTTCCCAAAGATGAAGATCTGGTTTGCTGGTTTTTCTGGCCACCTGAACGAGGGACGGTCCACCAAACAATGCTTCATTCTTGGTGCTCGCAGACTGTTGAAGAAGATGAAGACGATGAGTTGCCGGACAAGAGCTGAGCAAAGCTCTCAGCAGACTCCCCTCCAGCAAAAGTTCCAATTCTATACTTTCCTGGTTACTCCCAGGCTCCACACCAGGGCACGTTCAAGAGACTCCATCCCCGCAGCACCCACACCACCCTCTACCTGATGAACTGAACTTCACAAGCCCTGGAGGATGTCTATGCAGCAAAGGCAATAAATTGATCAACGCCATGGAAGGGGAGAAGGAGGAGTCCTTTTCTATAGAGACATGCAGGCTTTAAATTAGCATCCAAAATAACCACAAATGAACAAAATGCACTTACTTGGTTGAGCTTAAAACAAAATTATTCCAATCTGGACAATAAACATAAAACTAGCACAAGAGGCATCCATGCTCCTTTCTAACAAACATCATCTTGCTCAGTCTTGCTCCGTTATCCCTTTGGAGCAGTTTTCTAGAGAGCCCCCTGGTGTATGGAGGAGGTACTAACTTGAGAACTGCACTATGGGGCTCTTACAATATTTAGATTGGTCATATGGGACCATCATCCCCAGCTGAACAGAATGGCCTCCAATCGAAGAGAACTTCATCCAGAGCTGGGGATGAATTGGCAGAGAGAGAAAGAGACAGACTGAGAAGTAGATCCTCACTGTTCTTGAGTTGTTCAGTAACTTCATGGATCTGTAGGCAGTTCAACTCCCCTGCTCAATGCACATGCATGACAAACTATCAGAATTACACATCTAATGATCAAAATGTAATAGTTTTAAGCCTATTCAGAAGCAAAATTGGACAGAATGGTCATTCACTGTCCAAGTGTGTTTTTACCCTTTACCTAGTCGACAGGTACCGTATATTACTTAATAGATGCATATCACAACAAACCACAAGGTTTGCACGCATATCGGAAAGTAATATAGATCCAATAAAGATCTAGGTATCCTTATTGAAGATATTTCCTCTTTTTAAGCTACAGTTTTATTTTACAGTGTGTGCTGTGAACATGAGTAAACCCCTATTTTCTATACAGTGCACTGTAAAGATGTATTTAGCTTTAAACTTCAGTATTAATGCAATGATGTACTTCTCCTGGCACACATTGAAACCTGAATGTTTTCTAGCCATTATTTCTGTTATAGTTCCTCCTACTCAGGTTTCGGCTATCATAATTAATATATAGTATATATATTTATATACACCTGCTCATATTAGAGCAAGAGCAGTTGCCTTTTCCTGGCAGCTTTTAAAAATCAAGGCACAAGATCTCGCAGTGAAACCCCTCATATATCATATAGCTCATTACACTCACACATCAACTTCGTTCCGTTTAGCATTTCTCTCTCGCTCTCTCTATCTGCTTAGGAGATGAGGAGTACAGAATCATTATTTTTCCTGCTTTATTTGATGTCCTACCGAAGCCGAAAACCCCAGCAGACATGATGTGAAAAGAGAGGTGTCGATTAGCAGCCATTAACGTTTCAAATGAAATGGCTAATCAGGTTTTTAGAAGCGAAATGGCCATGTTTGTAAGAGATGCTATTCAGGTTCACTACATGAAATACTGTGATTCACCTATAAGCTGTACTTTGACCAATTATTACTGTAAGTCTTTGGAAGTTATTAAAAAAATTGTGAGACATTTTCATTGTGTCTGATTAAACACCCTGATTAAATTTTTTTGGTACATATTTCCATGCATATATATATATATATATATATATATAGTCCAACCGTCTTTATGCTGATGTTAGTACATGGAATGGAATTTCCAAGGGTCATGGTAAAGTGACTGTAGTCTGTAGAGTGTGTAGGCGGTGTTGAAACACGCATTAATCTCTATCTCTTGGCTCAGGATTTGGAAACACTTGCCTGGGAGACCTAGTACTGTTGCTCAGTTTAGTTCAAGAGTGAAAGCAATAGGAAACAATTCATTTCCTGTGTGTATAGTATTGGTGGAAGGAGAAGAGCGCTATTTTATTTTTTTTCCTGAAGAGATTTGTGCTGAGCAGGTGGCTGAATTTGCACAGAGTCAGACATCACACAGCCAAAGCCTGGGAAAATCTGTAGCACTGCTGGCAGCCAAACATCCTCCTGAGGTTATGAATCATCTAAGCATTTTCCACAACCTTTCCAATTTTCTTTTTTTTTTTTTGTGGCAGATGTATAAGATTCAATCAGCATACCAGTCATACATCCATGGCGTATCAAAGCAATTGTCTTACAATACGTTAGCAGCTTAGAGTGGATAAAGCAAAAAAAGAAAGTTTGTGATTTTTCATTTTTTTTTCACCTTGAACGTGATTTTCGCAACCGAGGGGAAAAACGAATGGAAACGTTTTAGGATGGAAAATAAAGTAAAGAACATGTCTTTCAACAAGAACCTGGTATCTGTTCAGGATCAACCCTGATGTTCGGAAGTAATTATCGTTCATGTGCCGTCAAGGAGGTGATTCAGATGAACCTCAAATAAAGATCAGCTGTTTCTCTAAGAGTTTCATCAAGATCATCTTGGATCCCATTGTAGATATTTATTGAACAGGAAAGAAATTCCAAACATTAGATGCACCACGGAAAACCACGTATATCCTATCAATCAAGAATTGGTGAAAATGGGCCACAGTGACATCACCAAGAACCCTCCAGAAAGAAAGAAAGAAAGAAAGAAAGAAAGAAAGAAAGAAAGAAAGATATCAACGAAGCTGCCAGGAATGAATGATTACAATAATAATTATGTAATAATTTACAGTTATAATGTTTACATCTGATATAACAGGTGGTTAGATCTAGACCTTTCTCAGAAAAAACATCCATGCCTTTCTAAATCACCCTCATAACAGTGCAGTAAATTGTGGTGTGGTCTGAAAAGATTTGCACAAAAACAAGATGGCATATTGGTCAAAAAAACAAAAAAGACTGAAGCATGGTGGTGGCAGCATCATGCTGTGGGACTGCTTATTTTCAGCTGTGACTGGGCCTTTAATTAATATCAAGGGAATCAACTACAGGTCTAAACTGGCTTCTGATAGGCAGCTGAAGAGAAAGGATGAGAAATGTCACATTCCAACAGGATAACAAAGACCGAAATAACAAATCTATTACAACAAAGACCAGAACAGCTTCAGAAGATAAATTTTTTTGGAATGTTGCAGTCAAAGCCCAGATCTAAATCCTATCAAAAACTGTGGAATGACTTGAGGAGAGCTGTACACAGGATTTAAAGCATTTTTTGCAAGGCAGAGTGGAATAACATTGGCAAATCAAGATGCATTGAGTTGGTAGACTTTTTACCCAAAAACATATAATAACAAGCAAAAGATGCATCAAAAATGTATTAGTAAAGGTACTTATCTCGGTTTCACAAAGACCTTTTTTCAAGGGTGTGCAGATTTTTTTTTATCTCCACTCTTTTAGTTGCTTTCTTTCCCAACTGAATTACATGAAAGTCTTAGCAGCCATTTGCATATCATACCTCATGCTATCCTTTTTTTCTGTTTGCAGTTTCATACTTCGGGGATAGCTACTGCCGGATAGATGTGGTGCAGGATCTGTTAAGTTTCCATCTGTCACTCCAGTTTAAGACAAGCAAACGCAGCGGGCTGCTCCTCCTAGCTGCTGGAAACAGTGACTACTTGTCTCTGGAGCTCATCAATGGCAGGTTACAGGTGAGAATAACAAAAACATTGCTAAGGTAATAACCAATATTGTAGCATTTTATAGGTACACACTCCTCAAAAAACATTGTGCTAATCAGAAAATGGTGAAAATTACACTTTTAGTGGTCTTAAAAACAAATCTTGAGGAAGAAAAAAAAGGAGGAAATTAATTTGCATAGTCTTTCTGAAACATCCTTTGGGATGTTTCTTTTTAAAAGATTTATAATTACTTGTAATTATCTCTCAGCACAAATCACAATATCATCCGCAAACATCATAGTCCATGGAGACTCCTGTCTGACCTCGTTCGTCAACCTGTCCATCACCACTGCAAATAGGAAAGGGCTCAGAGCCGATCCTTGATGCAGTTCCACCTCTACCTTGAACCAGTCTGTTGTTCCTACTGCACACTTCACTGCTGTCACACTGTCCTCATACATGTCCTGCACCACCCTCACATACTTCTCTGACACACCAGACTTCCTCATACAATACCACAACTCCTCTCTCCACCCTGTCGTACGCTTTCTCTAAATCCACAAATACACAATGCAACTCATTCTGACCTTCTCTATACTTCTCCATTAACATTCTCAAAGCAAATAATGCGTCTGTGGTGCTCTTTTTCAGCATGAAACCATACTGTTGCTCACAGATGGTCACCTCTTCTCTCAGCCTGGCTTCCACTACTCTTTCCCATAACTTCATGGTGTGACTGATCAACTTAATTCCCCTGTAGTTACTGCAGGTCTGCACATCTCCCTTATTCTTAAAGATCGGTACCAGCACACTGCATCTCCATTCCTCAGGCATCTTCTCACCTTCCACAATCCTGTTAAACGATCTTGTTAAAAACTCCACTGCATCTCTCCTAAACATCTCCATGCTTCTACTGGAATGTCATCTGGTCCAACCGACTTTCCACTCTTCATCCTCTAAATCACTGCTCTCACTTCCTCCTTACTAATCCTTTACACTTCCTGCTTCACTATCTCCACACCATCCAACCTTCTCTCTCTCATTTTCCTCGTTCATCAGCTGCTCAAGATACTCCCTCCATCTTCTCAACACACTCTCCTCACTAGTCAACACATTTCCATCTTCATCCTTTATTGCTCTAACTTGCAGCACATCCTTCCCAGCTCGGTTCCTCTGCCTGGCCAATCGGTATATATAACTAATCAGTCCTTATGTTCATAACTGATTATCAATTAAGCTTAAATTATAAATGTAATTACATTCATATTTAACATGTTGTCTTAGATAACAAAACAAAAAACTTTTATATGCCCAGTAACTTAATTCAGGTTGTTTTATAAGTAATTAGAATGAGTCTCGTATCCACCACATATGGATAACATCTCTCCTGGAGTTGAAACGAGCTAAACATCTGAGTTTATATCTGCCCGCACGTAAAGAAAATATTTAGACTCAAGGCCAAATAACACCAAACATATGTCCAAAGCATTTCATCTTTTTTTCCCATTGCAATAGTCCAAAAGGCCTCAAGGAAATTATAATTTTTTTTAATTGAGTCATTCATTTTTTTGAATGTTGATATTTTTCTTTATTTTTCCTGTTTGTTTTTGTGTTTGCTTCCATAGACAAGAATGGATATGGGATCTGGGGAAGTGGTGCTGAGCTCCTCCACTGGTGTGCAACTCAACAATCTTTTAGATCACCATGTTTCTCTGAAGCTACAAGAAAGCAAACTCATAATGAGCGTGGACGACATATTTACGACGTCCGTTGGCGTGCAGGGAGAGGAGGAGTACCTCAGTATTGATATGGGTGTATTCCTTGGCGGTGTAAAAGACTTGGATGTTGAATACATCAGCACCGCTGTCCCCTTCTTCCGTGGCTGTATGAGCAGCATGAAATTTGAGTCTCATCAGTTTAATATTTTGTCGTCGGCTGCAACTGTCTGCCATGACACTGTAGCGATCTGTAGCGGTGAGTTCGAAGCAACAGATGGAGAGGCCATCAGCTTTACAAGTGCAGACTCGTTTGTATCCTTCCCAACCTGGACCAAACCCAACACTGGCTCCCACAATATGGAAATACTGATGAAAACCACAATTGAAGATGCTCTGCTTCTCTTTCACCCAGGTCAAGAGTCTGATTTTATTGCCTTGGGGATGGCAGGAGGGTACCTAAAAGGTGTGGCACAACTGGGCAGTGGCATAGTGATTCTTAACAACTTGAAAGTAAAGCTGGATGATGACCAGTGGCACAGGATTCGAATGCAGGTTGATACAAACACTTTTGAGATAACAGTGGATAGTGAGTCTGTCTCAAAGCTTCTACTGGGATCAGAAAAACTGGACCTTGTGGGAAATCTGTACTTAGGAGGCATTCAGGGGAAAATGAAGGATGTATTCCGTGATAGCTACCTGGCATTTATGGAAGATGAGATAACATCTGAGTCATTCATCGGATGCTTAGGTGACATCAAGATAAACCAGAAGGACAGAACCCTACAAGATGCCCTTATAACAAAAGATATCCATACTAAATGTGAAGGAGAAGAGTATGACTATTCCACATATTATGATGAAATAGCTGCAACTACAGCCCCAACACAGATAATAACAGTTTGGTACATGCCAGATGAAAGACACTGTTTTCCATCTGAGGACATGCCAGAGATCTTTCAAAATGTCTCTAAACTCTTGAGCATTACCCCTTTGCTGGTTCCAGAGGGTGGAGAAGCATTTATTGAACTAAGCAACCTAAACCCAAGCTTCAATCTAAATGCTGCAGGAATCCGGCAATCTCAAATCATTTTCACCCTTCAGAGCGATCCTTCGTATGGCCTTCTAGACATGAACATCAACACAAGGCGCACTAAGAAGTTCACTCTACTAGACGTGGCGAACAAGAAGATTAAGTATCTTCATGACGGCAATGAGAAGTACGGCGATCAAATCCAACTGGAAGTGGTGGCGCACGGTTCCAACCTCCCAGAGTGTTTGAAAAATCCCCACCAATACCGGCTCCCAGTGGAAATTCTGCCTGTCAACGACATACCCCAGCTTAGTGGTGAAGACATTGCCATCACAGCAAATGGACGCACTCTCTTAAGCCCCAACCTTGTCAAGATAGCCGATTCTGATAAGCGGTGTGACAATTTGATTGTTACGGTTACCTCAGGTCCAAGCCCTTATGGTTACTTAGAGAATTCAGAGCAACCTCATAGGAGGCTAGGAAATTTCACCTGCAGACAGCTCAAGGATGGACTCATTTACTATGTCCACCAAGGAGGCTCAGAGGATGAGCTCACGCTTAAAATTTTTGAAGTTTCGGTCGCCATTAGACTCGTAGTAACTGAGCCACAGATTAGTCTTGTAACAAACACCGGACTGCGCCTCGTTCAGGGTGCCAACTCCAGCATAGGGATACAGAACCTGGCTGTATCTGTCACTCCCAAATATGGCGATATCATGTTCAATGTTACGCAGCCTTTAAGATTCGGAGAGCTACAAATTATTGGACATGATGGTGTGCCAAAGAGAGTGTCACAGTTCTATCAAACTGACCTGGAGCAGAATAGACTCATGTACACTACGACGACGTTAGCCGATCTGGAGGACAAAAAAACTGAGTATATTCATTTTAATGTGCAGCTTGGACAGTTCACACTTCCAGACAATATATTCATCATTGAGATCGTGCCTGCTGAGGTAATAATGGCAAAAATCCTCCCTCTTAATATTTCATCAAGGGAGCCGAAAGTTATCAAAAAATTCGAGTTAGAAGCGATCGTTAAAGGTAAGAATATCGACCCGGCTTTTATCAGATACATCGTTCTGAGGCGTCCGACACTGGGTGCATTGATGTTGCATGATAGAGATCTGTCAGATAGAGATAGCTTCACCCAACAGGATATTGAAGCTGGATATATCAGTTACAGACCCACAATCCAAAGAGCTTTTGATGCTGATGACTATTTTCAGTTCAAGATTGTTGCAGATGATCAATACTCTCAATTATACACTTACCCAATCAGTGTAAAAGCTGACTCCAGTTTCCCGGTATTAACCAATGAGAGACTTCTGGTACTGAAAGGGAATGAAAGTACCCTTAGTAAAGAACACATTTGGGTGCAGACTCAAGAGTCCACAAACTTTGTGTACAGGATCAGTGAAGACCCTATGCATGGACGTCTCATTCGGGACTCCCCTCCCGGTGTGCCAAGGTTCGAGGGTGCAGTCCGAGTTTTTAGTAATGAAGATATCCTCTTAAAAAGGCTCATCTATAAACACGATGGTTCAGAGTTCAGCCAAGACCAATTTACCTTTCAGGTCCGTGATGTAAGTGCAGGTAGCACTAATGAAAATGTGATCGAAGGAACATTTCACATAGCAATTCAATCCAGAAATGATTATGTACCGCAACGGGTCATTAATAAACCCTTCCACGTAACAAGAAATGGCCAGCGTCTACTGACCACTGATGACATTCTATTCAGGGATGATGACTCCAGCTTTAATAACACCCAACTGGTTTATGTTCGAGAAGGCATTCTCTCAGGTAGCATAGTGTCGTCTGCAAACCCTTTACAACCCCTCTACCGTTTTACACAGGCAGACCTTAAAGATGGGAAAATTCTGTTTGTCCATCATGGTGCTGACCGGGATCTGTTTCAGCTTCACGTGTCTGATGGATTGCATAGAACCACAGCACTGCTAGAGGTGCAGGCCGGTGACCCATATCTAGACATAGTCAATAACACCATGGTTGTCATGGACTACGCCAGTACCAAGACTCTGGACACGAGCGTTCTGGGCACAGAGTCTAACATGGACATTAGGAGTGCTTCAGAAATTATATATGAAGTAAACACCCCTCCAAGCGATGGCAAGATTATAGTCAGTGGGATTGAGGCGACTCGGTTCACTCAGGAAGACCTCAGGAAAGGTGTGGTGTCCTATGAGAACAGTGATCAGAGCCTCCGGTCCACGGATTCATTCACCTTCACCGTGCATGCGAAAAACATGACTGAGGAAGGCACTTTCAGAATTAAGATCGTCAAGCAAGGATTTTTGTCTAAACCTCAAGTCACGTCCAATAAAGTGATCATTGCATATGAGGGTGAGCATACAGTCATCGATCAGGATCATCTCAGGGTAAGGGTTTAATCCAGCTTTTTGATGTAATGTACGTTTCTTTTTAAATATGCACCAAATAATGTCATTTTTTAAAAATCTTTTAATGTTACACACTATACAATGTATAGTGTATAGCTATTGTTCATTTTTTGTAATTCGCACATCAATTCGAGTGCAAGATTTTAATCTCATGATGGTAAATTTTAAGAGAACGCTTGAGCTCGTCGCTTTGGTGAAATCTGATTCGTTTATATGAATCGGATCGCCTTGTCCGTGGCGTTATTCGGGTTCTTCGACGCACTTCACGTGCATAAGAAGGGCTGTAGTATAGATCTTGGTTGCGATTTCTATGCCAGCTTCAACTATGTTAACTAACATGCACTACTACATTTCAGGTGGAGCAGGCCAACATCTCGCCTACCGAGTTAGTGTTTACTATTAAAGAACTTCCACGCTTTGGCCATGTGGTCAGTGTGATCAATGATACTGAGAGCACAGTGTCTCCTGTGATGGACTATATTCAATCTTTTACACAAGAGGACATAAACATGGGCACGATCGTATATGTTTCAGCCTCAGAACACAGTCAAGACATGTTCACTCTAGATGTCAGTAACGGCTTCACCACAATTGAGGACCTAGAAGTGCAGGTAGACATCATGCCCCGGTTTATACCTGTCCAAGTGGCCAACCTCACAGTTAGGGAAGGAGACCATGTGATTCTTTCGGAAGACATTCTGAACGTCACACATCCTTTCTACCGGTTCGTTCATATCGAATTCATTATGGAGAAGGAGCCTCAACACGGAGAGATCAGATATCTGGACAGGGAGGATGATGCGCTTGTGTCTTTCACCTGGGATGATGTAAGTCCATTTATATTTTCTGTTTGTACAAACTCATTCGGTTTGTCAGGACTGTGCAGGTTTTTTTTTTTCTGTTAGGTTTCAGATTTCAGTATGTTTTTGTATTAATTAAAAAAGGTGACAAGAGAAAAGTATATTACTCTCCACGGAATAGTGGATCATTTAGAACAGCCGGGCGTAAAAATATAACATTTGGTAAATCTCATTTATTCGCCGAATGATAGTTATTGAGCCAGACTTTGATCGTGCCACTTGTTTGTACTGCAGAGCATTGGTGTTCTTTGTGTTCCTTCGACAAAGGGAATCAATGTCTCCTCTCTCACTCTGTTCACAGTGATCTTAGCACTCTTGAAAAAAAAAATAAACCCTCTCAGAATATAGGCTTTGGTGAGGCTGCTAGCTGTGCGATGCTTACCGCAGTGGTCCAGAGATCTGCTAGTGGAAAGAGTGAGAGTAAAATGACTGGTCTCTGGTGGAAAAGCACTAAGTGCTGAGCAGCGTTGAGCCTCAGGGAGGTGGTTAGACACTGTTCCTAACGGTAAAGGCGCGGGGCTTGGCCTCAGCTCCATCTCTGCTCAAGAACCAGTGGAAACTCTGACCGAGATGTCCTGTCGCTCCAAGCCAAAATAAACTCGCCCATATAATCCTATAATAAAGCATTCACACACAGCTTTCACTGTGCACTTCCAGCTTGTCAAAGACTCCTCTGTGAGGAGCGACTGTGTAGGTCCAGATCAGGAGAATCATAAACCTGAAATTAGGTTTCATTCACTGGAGCAGGACAGAATTATGTGAATTGTTACGGAGCGATTTCTGAATAAATTCTGTTGTATTATTTTTTTTTTATTTAATAAGTCTCAAATCTCGAGGGCCAGCATTCGGTCATCGATCATCTCGGTGTGAGGAGAGCATATCAAAGATTCCTCACTGTGTAGGTCAGGAGAACCATAAACCTGAAATTAGGGTTTATTAAATGGACAGAATAATGTGACTTGTATGTGTAATGTAAAAAGGAGTGATTTCTCTCTTGAATAAATATCGTTTCACATTTTTATTTTTGCGCACACATTTGCGATTGGTGGCATAATTGCAGCTTTGAGATCCTCCTGGTTAGATGAGGGCTGAAATGTCAGGGGTTTCCTGCGGAATCGTGCACCACCTGACACCTGGAAAACTCGACCAAACACTCCGCAACAAAGCAGTCGATTGATAAAGTCTTCCGTTCTCCAAAACGTCCTTTCGTTTTTTCTGTCTTTAAAGAGCACTTTGTTCTGTAACGCCGAAAGCTGTAGATGACAGAATTCAGGAGCACTCTTAATGAGTTCCATATTGAGAGAGAGAGAGAGAGAGAGAGAGAGAGAGAGAGAGAGAGAGAGAGATTGCAGTCTGGCTCTGCAAACAGCTGAAACATGAGAATAATGTTTTTTAAATGAAAGAAAGGCTGCATCATTTTCATTATCAGGCATCGTCGAGAATTTCTCCGTTCACTCATGTGGGACCAGTGGCCCTTTTCCTGCTACTGTACTGTGCGTGTTGCTCAGGGAACGAGCACCAGGGTAGTTTGAACGGTTTCTGTGTTGCTCAGCAGACTCCTACTCTACTATTAGGCTTGGCATGAAACGCAACAGCCACTAGGACTGGGGATTCACTAACAGAAAGAGTCGAACAAACGTGTACATTTTTTTTCTTTCCCCCCCCTTAAAAGACCAGGGTGCCAGATAAACACTCGCAATCAGAGAAAATACTAAGCTGTTCCCTTCTCGAGGAGGCAATCATCTGGAGGCCATTGCAAATCTGCTGTGTTCAATCTGCTGTTGTGGCTATCGCTTCTTTTGTAGCAGCCCCCAGGCAAAAGCAACACATCAGCATTAAATGTCTGCGATAAATGCGTATGCAGGTTTTGGGTTTTATATCTGCATGAGCACTCTACGATCGTATGTTCGTATTATCGTCCAGCACGCGTTTAGGTGTCTACTACCTGCTAATATCCTTTTATCGCTATTGTAATGTTCTCTTCCATGCATAGGATGTGATTTATAAGGATTATTCGTCTTCAGTTGTTCGTCTTACTATAATATGTTGCGGCTTTCTACAATCCGAACGTAGCGTTTATATGCACTGTGTAAGAGCGTACGTCAATTTTAAAATGATTATCACATGTACTATTCTTGAGTCGCTGATTGGTTGGCTGCTTCTCTCGATCCCGTCCAGGTGCAGCAGGGAAGCGTCTACTACTTCCACGACGGCACCGAGTCCACGGAGGACAGTTTCACTTTCTCAGCCACCGTTTACGAGTTAAATCGCCGCAGCCACCCGATCACCGTGGGCGTCACCGTGATCCCGATCAACGACGAGCCACCACGGCTGAGGCACAACACGGGCCTAGAGGTACAACACTAAATACCTCAGCTCCTCTTGTTCATGGCTCCTCATAACTCCAAAACCTTTTTTAGAAGTAAAGGGTGACTCAGAAACCTCAAGGGTTCTGGAACAGATATATGGTCGGAAAATACTAACGGGGGAAAAAAAATCTCTCTTTTTTTTACTCCGTCTGTGGTCTCACATTAGCTTGGTAGCCGGTATTTTTGGAAAACCATGGCTTTCAGGAGACAGAGATCAACCCAGCTAGTCATCATTCTCCATTACTTTCCCACAGAATGTGAAATAATGATATGCCTTTTTCCATGCATACACAGTGTATTCTCTCTCTCTCTCTCTCTCTCTCTCTCTCTCTCTCTCTCTCTCTCTCTCTCTCTCTCTCTCTCGCTGCTCTCTTTATCTCTCATGTGTTCGCTGCTCGCTCGTCTGCATTGATTTAAAGCAGGAAGTTGCAGTGTTGTCTGACCTACAGCAGATGATCAGACATGATGAATAACAACGTGGTGACATAGGCTCAGGGCCCCAGATCCTGCCCAGTCAGACTCCAGCTGGTATTCATTAGAGAGCCTCGCTCCACACACACACACACACACACACACACACACACACACACACAGCACCGTCTGCCTTGTGCACTTATTCCCTCGGCGAATGCTAAGCCTTAATCATACGCCCATCTCATCTATTTCACATGCACAAGTACAACACAACCTCGCTCTCGTTCTCTCTGTCTCACATATACATACACTCACACACTGCATGTTCTCACTCCAGCAGCCTGTGGAGTCTCTGCATTATCTCGAATCGAGGAGACCCAGTAGTTCAATCAGACGGCGATTACTAATTGCTCTAATGATGGCTTATTGAGACTGTTTTAAACACGGCTCTTCTCCCACTGTGAGCTTAAATTCAATTTGCCGCACAGCTTCTGATCAGTGTTGTGTTCGTTATGATTTGTGTAGGAATACACGTTTTTTTTTTTTTTTTTCGATCTGTTCGGACGCAATATTTATATTGTAACGCTGCCACCTAGTGGTGGAGGATGAGAACTCCACATACTGTACTGATGTTCACAAGCACTAGAAGACAAAAACCAGGAGGAAATCCTTTTAGTGAATTATTCATCAGCGTTCTATAGCTTTTATTTATTTTTTATATGCTTTAGCAGCTTCAGAGTATCACTTAGGTGTAAAGTCATCACCCCAGAATTGATGAAACTGTAATCAATGGACATTCGGTGCCACCAGGATGAGGACGGGTTCCTGTTTGAGTCTGGTTCCTCTCAAGGTTTTCTTCCTCATGCCATCACAGGGAGTTTTCTTCCATGCCACAGTCGCCACTGGCTCGCTCATTAGGGATAAACTTACAGTTATAAGGAACAAACGGATAGGCACTTTTACTTTTACTTGCACACTCATTTATACAACTTTAAAACCTCTTTATCTCCATAAAGCTGCCTTGAACATATATATATATATATATATATATATATATATGCGCAGTGAGAAGCAGTGCAGCTCCGAACCAGGACGCAGTTGTAGTGCAAAGTACAGAAACATTACATTTGACTGATAAATACTAGAAAGTATGGAGACTGGCACCATGACATGGTGCATATCAGGTTTCCTGAATGATTCACTGCAAATGCAAGTTGAAGTTCCAACATCTGTGCTAGTGAACGGTATAAAAGCTCTGGAGCTTACGTTGTATCGAAAAAAAGTATTCGGACACCTGGCCTTCCACAGGGCTACATGGAGAATTCCCTACAGCCACGCTATCTAGTAAAATGGCTGCATTGAGATGTTTACCAAGCACATATGGGATATGAGTGTGATTAAGGAGTCTATCTATCTATGCATATATATATACAGAGGCGATGAAATGTAGTTTGAATCTAAACAGAATGTAGGAGGCAGTGAGTTAAGACCAGTTCAGTGCAAATGACACGGTATACAAATATAGAGGTGCCAAAATACATCAATTCTTTCATTTATTCTTTTTTTTTTGTTTCTTGGCAAAACCAGAAATCTGTGTAGGAAACACGATGTTCCACCACTCCAGCTCCACTGATCCTGAGCTCAAGTTACTGTGTGTGTGTGTGTGTGTGTGTGTGTGTGTGTGTGTGTGTGTGTGTGTGTGTGTGTGTGTGTGGAGTGTCTGTGCATATTCTCCCCATATCTGTGTGGGTTTAGAATGCTCCGAATGTATTTATCGATAGAGACTTCAAAGCACTTTTGTGTTCACGTCTGCCAAATGGAAACATGGTTCATTCTGGGTTCTCTGGTTTCCTCCCAAATCTCCGAAAAACATGCCAGTAGGTGGATTGGCGCTGGGTGTGAATGAGTGTGTGTATGTTTGCATGTCCTAAATGTCTTGGTGTCCTAATGCCTCACACTCGATGTTCCCGAAATGGGTTTTGGATCCACCGTGAATTGACCAGGATCAAATCTGGCCAGAATTTTTATGCACTAGTCTCTAATCTCTAATAGGAGAATGCACCACTTTAGGCCCACCTCCTGGCTACGCCTCTGACAGACCGATAGGGTAAATGCCGTACTAGGTGTAGGAATGAGAAAGTATACAGAGGGCAGTATTTTCCATGGTGTTTAAGTGAGTAGGTGCTGTAATCGCAGCCGTGTGTTGTATGGAAATAGCTTTCTTAAAAGTCCCAGGATTGTAGCGCTTGATTGCTTGTACAGGCCACGGATTCATGAATTTCTCCGCCAACCCCTTTTTTTTTCCAATCTCTTTGGTTGTGTCTGGAAAGCAGTAGATGAAGGCAGCTAAAGAGAGAAAGGCTGAATAAATCGATATGAGCCTTTCAGTACACGCCTCTCTGTTCTCCCTACTGACTCCTGCTATTTAAGAATGTCTTTCAGGATCTCTGCTCTCTGCTCAGGCTCTTTCAATTAATGTTCCATTCAGCTCTCCAGCCATTACAGGTCCATTAGAGCTCATCGAGGCCTGAGAGACCTAACCTCTCCTGCAATGCACTTTATCTTCAGATAACATGGCAAAGCTTCTATGTTTCACAACAAACAGTAAAATCCATTTTTAGGGAATTCACAGTTGGTGTTTTTGTTGTTGTTGTTTTGTTTTTATTCCTGATCACCTCCTATTCTGTTTTCCGTGCAGCTTCTTATCGGCGAAGAAACGGAAATCACAAGCAAATCGTTGAGCGCAGAAGATCTGGACACCCCTCCAGACAAGCTGGTGTACAACATCGAGGGAATCAAGAATGGAATCGTCGCTCTGAAAGAGTTGCCCGACTTCGTTATTGAAAGATTCACCCAAGCTCAGATCAACAACGGCGAGGTCATTTTCATCCACAAAGGTAGTCCATTACGAATATCCTGGAGCTCGCTTGGACAAAGACACATCGATACAAAAGTCTTTTGGTCAAACTTTATAGATTCAATAAATCCAGGTGCAATAAGAATTAGAATTTTATATCCATTACGATTGAAGGATTATTGCTCTGTTTAATGGTTTTTTTTTTCTATTAGAATTAATACGGATATCTGACCAAAGAATATTTTATAATATCAATATCATGAGATAATCCAGATTAAATAACAGACATATAGCAGATTTCAAATGTTTTTTATACATTTTTTTGCTTTGGGAAGAAAATCTTAAAAAGGCGCAAAATATTGACCATATACACTATATGGACAAAAGTTTGTGGACACCAAACCATAAGGATTTTATGTGCTTTTTTGAACATCCCATTTCGCATTTAATCCCAATTTGTTGTTATAAAAAGCTCCACTCTTCTCCACACTAGATGTGGAGATTTGTGCTCATTCAGACACAGGGGTGTTAGTAAAGTGATAGTAAATTCAGGTAGTGATGTAGGTGAGAAGGTGAGGAGGTTCCCAGGGTGCAGTCAGCGTTCACATTCATCCCAAAGGTGTTCAGTAGGGTTGGAGCTCTATAGCAGGAGATCTCCAGTGTACACCTGATCTTCATGGAGAAGGCTTTGTGCACAGGGGCATTGTCATGATGGAACATGTTCAGGTCTACGAGTTCAAGTGAAGGAAAGTGGTCATGTACCACATCCAAAAACATATTGTAACAGTGAAATTGGAATGTGTAGTATATGTTATTGGGCTGTTTTGTTTCACATCAATGCTAAAAAAAAAATTATTGAAAGTAGACAAGGACTATTTAATAGTGATGAGAAGTTTGATTGCAATGTTGTTCAGGGGAATATAAACCTTCGAACCACATACCATTCTAGTCTGTGCACAAATGACTGGCAATTACAGTTCTGTGCCTGCGGTTCTTCTTCTTTTTTTCAAAGATTTCGACCATATGTATTACTATTTGACTTGGTTTTGATTACGGTGAATCAAAGACTTCGCATTCAGAAAGCTCTGATCTGATTGGCTGTATGTGGTGAATATTAGGTATTACTGTTTCTACAGGTGAGGTAGATAGATAGATAGATAGATAGATAGATAGATAGATAGATAGATAGATAGATAGATAGATAGATAGATAGATAGATAGATATTGAAATGCAGATAGATAGATAGATAGATAGATAGATAGATAGATAGATAGATAGATAGATAGATAGATATTGGAATGCAGATAGATAGATAGATAGATAGATAGATAGATAGATAGATAGATAGATAGATAGATAGATAGATAGATAGATAGATTTGCATATACTAGCAATTGTTCAAACTGACAAGTGCAGAAAAATATGTAAATATATGTAAATCTGCACTGCTGAACCGCTGCACGTTGAATACTCTTTACATCTATGAGGGGTGCATTTACTTTTGTGAGATACTGTATCTATGAAATTATATTAGTGCAAGATGTGTGTAAGGCACAATATGTGTAAAGTAAAAGAGGGATATATACATTTACAATATGGAATATGAACATTGTATAACTGTATAAGAGTGTATATACACTGATCATAACATTCTAACACTAGGAGTGGTGAAGTGAAGAACACTGATGATCTTCATCATGGCACCTGTTAGTGAGTGGATTTATTTATTAGGCAGCAGGTGAACATTTTGTCCTCAAAGTTGATGTTAGAAGCAGGAAAAATGGATGAGCGTAAGGATTTGAGCGTGTTTAATAAATTGTGATGTCTAGACCTCTGGGTCAGAGCATCTCCAAAACTCCAGCTCTTGTGGGATGTTCCTGGTCTGCAGTGGTCAGAATCTATCAAAAGTGCTCCAAGGAAGGAACAGTGGTGAACCGGCGACAGGGTCGTGGGGGACGAGGATCACTGATGCACGTGTGGAGCGATGGCTGGTCCGTGTGGTTCCGATCCAACAGACGAGCTCCTGTAGCTCATAATGTTACGCCTGATCAGTGTACAGAGTCTTAAAGGTGTAGTGTGGAGTACAGTAGGGTGATGGTAAATGGAAAAAATCTGCTGGTTTTGGTGCATATGTTCCTGTATGTTCCCTCCTGATGGAAGGAGATTGAACAGTTTGTGATTGCGATATGAGGAACCCCTGATAATGTTTGCTCTGCGCAGATATCTGCTGTGGTGAAGGTGGCAGGTAGTTGGGTGCCAGTGATGCATTGGGCCATACTACACATATAACACATATTCATAACACATATAACAAAATAAAGTTGTTTTCGTACGGTCAGTGATGAATGCTTGGGTCAAGCTAAATCCATGTGCTCAAGCAGGAGAGCATAATGGTGGAACATGCTTACCACGTTTAGTAGATTCTTGGTCCTGGTCCAAGACAAGGTGGTTTAAATAACTCGTTTGTTTAAATATTGAAAAACAGAAACAGATAAGTTGTACAGGTGCAAACAAAAATAACCGTATGAGCAGATGGCATTGGTCAATAGTGTGTGTGAGGGTGGGATGGAGAAGGAAAAAAAATAAAATAAATCCCACACATGCCTCGGCTGTAGGCGCAACTCCACATGGTGTCTTTTGCATATGAGGAGATTAACTCTGGTCTCAACAGTCTGTTCACATCTGGCCACCTCATTTCCTAAGGCCATGGCGTGTTTGCGCTTTCGTACCGCACTGCTGCACAAATATGAACATTAATGAGCTATCTGGCGAGGTTCAAAAACAGAGTAGAGAACAAAACACACAAAAAAAATCCTGCAGAATACAAACTTTAATAAGTGCCACATTACTTACTTCTTATCACTCAATTTTATTACATTACAAATATTTTGGAGAACATGGTTTTAAATTTTAGATTATAATTAAGTTATGAGATTACATAGTGCTAATAGGCTTCTTTAGTTCGCTTTATATGGCCATTAAGATACTTCATATGTGATAAGCAGGACGGGGCTGCAGATTCTATTGGGGTTATCTTGCTGGAAGGTATTGCATTGTTCAATTCTTGAAACGGAAGCTCAAAAATTGATTAGTGACAGCTATATACGTATTTCTATATTCATATTATGTAAGAAAAAAATCTTTAAAATCTTTCAGAAAAGTTTTCAAGAAAGTGCTTTCCGTTTTTGTTTTTTTTTTTTTAACTGTGAGAGAAAAAATCAGAAGATGGTGAGGGAAGGAATGTTTCCAGCTGCTGAAAGCAAATAATGAACGTACCATCACATGAACTTTAGCTATTTTATATAGTCACGTGTTGTTGAAACTTAAGTCTTTCCGCTAGATTTTGGAATGTGGCTATGGGGGTTTAGTCATCATTCAGCTACAAAGCTGTGAAATGAAATCAGGTACTGATATACAGCGAGAAGGATTTGTGTTCAGCAGGCCCCATGTCTTCATGCTTGCTTTGCAGACAGGAGCATCATCATCATCATCATCATCCTGGAACACAGTTTGAGCCTCTTTGTCTCAATGAATGGAAATTGTGATGTAAATGTACAAAAGTCAATTCACTCCCTACTTTACACGCAGACTCAAATATTTCTTCTTGAACGAGGACACTGGAGATATCATATAATCATAAGAACATCAAAAATGATGTATGTCTAACAGAAGCTGTTTCTTCCATCAGGATCGGAATCTGGTGGATTCAGTTTCACAGTGACAGATGGAGACCACACATCTCCTCTCCACCGCTTCGTCGTTGCTGTCCGGCAGCTGACGATCTCCATGGAAGTAAACGGCGAGCTACTGGTCTTTCCTGGTACGTTGCTTCTGGGAAATACTGTCTCTAGATTTCCACACAGAGGAAGCTCTGGGCCTGTAGACTAAACCATGAAGATGTTTTTTCAGTGGCCTGTATTTGTGAAAGTAATATCGAATATATATGTCTCTAATTGTAGGAGATGACGTCTGTTATCAATATAAATATAAATGAATATTTCATTCGGCCCATGAAGAAGTGTGGCTGAGAAGTCTGAGAACTTGTGTAGTGAAGCAGCAATCAATAAATAAATAAATAGCAACAACGATGGCAATAAAAAAAATACAAAAAAAGAGTCTCATAAATAAAGTGCCTGATGCAGAATGAATATCAGCATCAAACCTTTTCCATTAAGCGAACGAATTCACGTATGTGTCTCGCTCTCATCTCAGGATCCAGACAAGCCATCAATAGCGATATCCTGCGAGCAGTGACCAGTGAGGATGGAGATGAGATCAGCTATTCTCTCGCGAAACCGCCACGTCTAGGGCGACTCATTAAGCCCAACCAGAGTGGACAATTTGAGGAAATCAAGCAATTTACACAAACCGAGGTGACTGTAAATCACATTTGTCCTGCTGTTTCAGTCTTTATAAAATGGGTTATGTCTGGGAATGAATGTTTAGTGGCCAGAGTTCAGCTGAGGACGCAATGATCTTTAAAGAACAGCCCTTTTATTCCAGCTGAAAACTCTCCTGCTATACTTCTGTTCATAAAAATACCACTTTAACCATATTGTTGACAGTCTGAGCAAAATGAAAAATTACTGCCTGTTATCTTATATATCTAGTCCTATATTCTGAATTTCTGAATATTTTATATATATATCAGTGGCGGGCCGTGCATTTGGTACCTGGGCCTTCAGTGGGGACGTACCGAATTAATCCACCTCTTAATACCACCACTATCACATCGCAATTATAGAAACCTGTGCACCTACAACATCTGGAGCAGTTCACAATCAATATTTGTCTAATAACGTGACAAAAACATTAAAATGTAAATAAAATACAACCTACTCACCAGAGATGCAGACTCATAATGTGCAGCGCCCCCCAGAGGCTGTAATCCAGTGGTACCACTCGTATTCACTGGTCTGGAAGTGGTGAATAAATTCTTTCCCGGGCTGAGACACGCTAGCTAGCTTCAGGGACTGCAGACCTCCTCACCATGTCTAGCTTTTCTTCAAAACTGATTTTTAAGTATGTCCGAGACCAAATCAATTTTCTTTTCCTCCGTAGCCGTAAAAAAGTCTAACTCTGATGTATTAACGTGTGCAGAGCTACACACGTGTTTTACCAGTCGAACTTGGCTGTAACAGTTTCCCTCTGACCAACCAATCAGAGGATGGAAAAATGCTGACACTATTCTGGGCCAGCGAGCTGCCCTGTGAGGAGAATCTGAAATCTGATTGGTTAAAGAAACAGAGCTGTTTATTTAGGAGACTATGGTAAAAGAGCCAGCAGTACTGACTTTGAAGGCTCTGGGCAGATTAGATTGAGATGGCAGCACATAGAGGCTGAGATCTGATTGGACAAAAAATCTAACATCCACATACACGTACTGGAAGCAATGCAGCCGAGAGAAACTCTACGAAATGAAGAGAATCTCTCTCTTCGGCATCCGCCCGTCTTCGAGAGACGATGGTGTAGCTTCCAGTTTGGGTGTCCTATCTGCACCTTCGCGAGTGGCTGAAAAGTCTGATCCTGGAGTGACAGTCTCTGTTGCACTTGCTGCAGGTGAATGCTGATGCTTGCTGAGGCTGTTGTTGGTTTGCCTTCCTCCTGGCTCTCTTTGCGTTGAGGTTTGTGTTTCTCACCTCCTCGGCTTTCTGAGCGTCCTGTCTGACAGCAAGACGGCAGGCGGGGCGGTCGTCAGCACAGCTCTCCCAGTTGTTTACATTGATGTTGGCCGTCTTCATGTCCTTTTTGCAGACATCTTTGTATCTCAGACGTGGCCGTCCGGTCAGTCGTACACCTTCTGCTAGCTCGCCGTACAGCAGGTCCTTGGGTATGCGGGTTAGGGTTAGGGTTAGGGTTAAGTCAGAAGTCATGAAGTCAGATATAATGTATATGTACTCATTGAAATCCTTCACTAAACTGATTAATGACTAAACATGATGGTGCACTGGAGATTATTGAAACTTCTAAGCAATCTTTGGTTTTTGTGGTAGACTTATTATTCATTCATTTCTTTCTTTAATTATTTATTTAGCTGGATGCTGGTGCAGTGTATTATGAACACCAAATGCCATCAGAGTCCTTCTGGGTAGTAAAAGATGCTGTAGAACTTGAGCTCTCATCACCGCCAGCGGCAAAGCTCAAACACACTCTCCCTGTGACAGTGTCGTACTACGCCACCAATCAAAATGTGTCCTCGCAGCTGTGGAAGAACAAAGGTACCATACGCCATCTGTTCAATTCATATCTGAACACCTTTCCACCTGGTCTTCTCTATACTGATGATGTTTTGCTTTGAACTTACATTTCAGGTATGTCAGTGGTACAGGGACAGTCTAAGGTGTTCGACATCACCATTCTGGATGCGTCTAACCTGCTAGGCAGTGTCCCACAAGAGAAACGGGAAGGCCAGGACATAGTTTTTGAGGTACGGCAGTTCCCTAAACATGGCCAACTCACTCTCGGAGGTGACGTTCTTCCCCAGGATGCACCCTATTTCCTGCAAGATGACATCATTAAAGGAAAGCTGGAGTACCGCCATGATGACTCGGGAGCCCTGGCGGACAGATTTTCTTTTCATGTGCGGCTGAACCCCCATGGTCGCCCTCCTCAGGCTGTACCAGGAGCCATAGTGCTAGAGGAGGTTTTTCTTCTCTCAATCAGACGAAGAGACTTCAGCCCCCCGGAGTTAGTCACTTTGGACCTGCTGCTGGAGGCTCTGCAAGGATCTACCACTGTACTCTCCAAGCAGCACCTCAACACTATAGACCAAGATAGTACACCAGATGAGGTCAGATTCACCATCGTGAAGGGTCCTACTAATGGGCACATTATCTACAAGGATACCGGGGAGAGGGTCTTGGAGTTCACTCAAGAGGAGGTGAATTTGGGTCAAGTGGCATTTGTGAGCGATGGGAGTTTCTCTAACAGTTTTATGGAATTCACTGTCTCTGATGGGAAACATCAGTCAGATCCGCACACAATGAACATCGGCATCCTGGCCAAGAAACTTCTGCTTAATAAGGTGCAGGAGATCCAAGTCAAGCAGGGAGATGATGAGACTCCTATCACGGAGACAATGTTGAAAGCATCCACAGGAGGACCAATAGAGGAAGAGGTCATCTATAAAATTACAAATGAGCCAAAGTATGCAGTAGTGATGGTGGACAGGCAAGCTACTTCTGCCTTTACCCAAAAACAGATTAGAGAAGGGAGAGTGAGTGTTCGCTTCATCAAATCCACATCTTCAAATGACAGTTTTTCCTTTGTAGCCCGCAGCAGAGCAGCTAACGTTTCCTCCAGCCTTAACATCACGGTAAAACCTTTAGTAAAAGTAGCCAAGGTTCCCTTACTACCACGTGGCACTAGAGTTCTGGTGGACAGAAAGCTGTTAGATGCCACCCCGCTTGCCAACAAGACCAAAACCTCACCAACCTTCAGTGTGACCAGGCAGCCAAAAGGAGCAAGGTTTGTAAAAAGAGGAGGGCCTTCAGATGGCCAGCCTGTGGATTCCTTCACCCAGAGAGACCTAGATGAGGGGCGAGTGGCTCTAGAAGTCCTGAACTCCACTGGGGATCCAAAGGCCAAAGGTCAAGATCAAGATGAGGCTCGCTTCCTCCTCAAGGCACATGGAGTTCCCCCAGCAGAGTGCGCTCTTTCCTTCCAGACAGTACCTTATGACCCAGCAGGAATTTATGGTGCTACAGTACTTGAGGTGCCCCCTTCTGTGCCCAACTCTGACACGAGTAAAGGAGACCAGCCTGGATGGGGGGTTGACGGGAAATGGCATGGAGCAGCTCCCACCACATCCTCTCCGAGCTCCAACAGATCCCCTGTTTCAAGGCGGAACTCGATATGGGCCATCCTTATTCCCATATTAGTTATCCTTCTACTACTAATTGTGGCTGGCATGTTAGCATACTACCTGGTCCGTCGCAACAAAACAGGAAAGCACAACGTCCAGAATGCTGCCACCAAGCCCAAAAATGGAGAGGTGGCTCAGGAAACCTTCCGAAAAACCGACCCAGCAAATAGCATCCCCATGTCCAATATGGAGTCTAAAGATCCTGAATTACTGCAGCACTGTCGGACAACAAACCCAGCCCTGAAAAAGAACCAGTACTGGGTATGAGAGCGGGAAATTAGGACTCCTTAATTAGATTTCTTAGATCATGCTGTATTGACATTTAGTGTGTATTCACACAGAGGACATTGATTTTTCTATCTTTTTTTTTTTTTGACACTTTCTTGAGTCATTCCTAACAGTATTATAAAGAAAAAACTCATGGTTGAAAAAAAAAAAAAGAAAGCCCACCTTTTTTTGGCAAATAACTTCCCGTTCCATCAGTCGTCATCCATGTGAACACGTCTCACCCGAATCTGCCTCCGTTTTACACTGATACAGGACCAAGTCTTACGAGGACTGGATTGTGCACCTTTTCATGGTCAACAGATTCGAATAAAAGTTCTCACAAAAAAAAGACCCACTTTAGATTGGGCCCAAACATGTTTACATATTGGTTTATTCATCCGTCGGGTAAAACATCGTTATTTGCGTTTGTATAGTGTACATTACAACAAAAAATATATATTTTAATACATTTCGTTTCTGTAGGATTTTTTTTTTTTCTGTTAGCCAGAAAACGTGAGGAATGAATTTAGACTTTAAATGAATTTGTAATATTTAAATTGACTTTTTGGACATGAACATTGATTGTGTTTGAATTGTTATGTATTTTGAAAGTAAACCATGTGCATACACTATATTGCCAAAAGTATTGGGTCACCTGGTCATAAGTGCGTGATTTTTGAGCATCGCATTCCACATTTGGTCCCAATGTGCTCTTCTAATTCCCTCCACTCTTCTGAGAAGATGTTCCACTAGATTTTGGAGTGTGTTTACGGATATTTGTGTTCATCAGCCACAAGGGTGTTAGTAAAATCAGGAACTATTGAGATGTGGGCGAGGAGACCTGGGGTGCAGTCGGCGTTCACATTCATGCCCAAGATGTTCACTGAAACTTATGTAAAGCAGATCTTCATGTAGAGTCTCTTTGTACACAGGAACATTTTCATGCTGGAACAGGTTTCAAATTCAAGGGTAAAGTTAATGGTACTGCATCATATCACATGACATCATATATATACGATCGTGTGCCTAGAACTTTGTGGTAACATTTTGGGGAAGAATCAAATATGGCAAGTCGTGTCCCAATTCCATTTGGAAATATAGTGTATATATATATATATATATATATATATATATATCTTTACTGTAAAATTGACTCATCAGAATATGTTTCAGTGGGTATATAAGATTTTTCTGTAGCACCGTAAATTCCCTCAGTGCTTTGGTGATGTTGCGGAAACACATGAGATTTGATGCATTTATCCGCTGAACTGATTTAAGGCACTGAAGTACGATGTCTAAATAAGTAAATATAAAAGGTATATATTACTGCTAGCCAAAAAAAAAAAAAAAAAACGAAGTGCCTCAGCATCTCTGTAGAGTTGTGCTCATTATCCTGAACTAGAGGCTGTAATGTAATCGAGCTCATTCGAAAAAAACAAGTTGTAATTATATATTTTAGTCGCGGAAAAATACGGAATGATGATTAATCGGATTTGTATTGTATTTAACGGAGAAAACCGTTTTTGACCTTTCCAGTCGTGTTACATTGCAGAGTCCTGAGGTGTTTTCATCCAGCTGATTTGATTGCGTGTATCGTTTATTCTTTGCTTAGAAATTTCCACTTCCATATTTTCTAGTATATACAGTACCACTTCCGTATAGAGTTTAGAGAGATACCTGCTATAAAAATATGAATAGAGGTCTGTTTTTTTGCCCGATCGACTTGCTTTTTAATAAACTTGTCCAGTACACATTCCCAAACTGACCTAGGTCAAATCGTTCGTTTAATATACAATATTTTAGAAATTTTTTATTATATAAAGAGCCGTCGTCACATATTAGGCCTTCCTCGTCAAATATTTTCCTTCTTCGAGCTGTACATTTTTATTTGTCCACGCAGGACAAGTCGCATTCCTACTTTTTTTAATAACTTGCGCGTCAATATTAAGCAGTATTTTAAAACGATCAGTCTATATCTTTAAATCTTTGCATTATTTCTTACCTCTGATAGAGTACGCTACTTTATCTTTAAAAGATCGTCCACATCGTTTTTTCAGCAGATGATCCCTGGGATAAATATCATCCATTAAGAAGTATTATTAGAGGTCATTTAATTAGAGAATGAAATATAACTCAGGTTTTAGGTTGATAGAATGTTTTTATTTTTTTTATCATATTCATATGATGTATCAAGAATTATTTTTTTCTCTTTCACTGCTGAGCTTCTTTGTAAATATTATCTAAACATATACATTTCTGTGGTGTGCTCATGTAACTATTTTCCTTTTTTTTCCCTTTTTTTTTTACTCGAGTAGTATTTATTTTTGTCTTCTAGGCTTTATATGCTTTTGTCAGTATTGCGGAACAAATTAAATAAAATGTAAAAAAAAAAAAAAAAAAAAAAAAAAAATTATTTCGGATTCTATGGTAGTGATTTGTTTTTAGCAATGATGTACTAATATATAAGCAGATTTTGATGCATTTAATACAGTGGTACTAAATATAATTGCAAAATACCATTGCTGTTGAAGGTCAGCACATTCTACAGTTTAGTGGTTAAAGTTCTGGGTTACGGAACAGAAGGTTCCATGCTGCCACTGCTGGGCCCTGGAAGAAGGGCCTTAAACATCTTCTCCAGGGTGCTTTATCATGTGCTCTGACCCATTTTTTTTTTTAAACAATTTCACTGTGCTATAATGTATATATGATAAGTATTTTGTTTGTTTGTTTTTCTTTCCTTGCATGCAATACGCGCAGTGACCAGCAGATGGCGCATGGCACACGCGTGAATGTTTTTTTTTTCCAGCGTGTGGAACAAGTAGTCATTCGTCAGCTTTTAACAAGCCTCTGAGCTGCAGTCATTCTTTCCTACAGACGGCATTTTGCTGCACTTTTCAGCATTTTGCCCTTTTTTTTTCCCTCCTGGAGCTCATCCATTATAGCCAACTGGCAACTCAAAGTGTCTCAGTCTGGAGAGGGAAAAAATAATCACACCGAGACCCAAAAATGTGCTTTCTACCAGGGAATAAACTCAACATCTAACGCTTTACTTACCTACTGCATATATATGATGGTTTAAACCATTTAAAACAACATGTATACACTGTAAATTTGACTTCACTTCCCCTTCAGGTGCTCCATGTCAGGGGTCTTCAACTCAGACGCACTGTAATAAAAATTATTGGTATTTTTCTATTTACCTGAAAAAAACAAACCCCAGCATAAGCCTGTATCAAATAGTCATTACTGTATTATATTTCTTTTTTCACTTTGGTTTTAAATGTTATAAATGAGTGTTTTTTCCACTCTTTCGCTGTATTCAGTTTGCAGGAAGGAAGGGATTTAACAGATTTCGAATTGGCTTTCATTTGTAATCGTAATGAATAAACTGACACGAAGTGAATATGTACATAACGTTACATAAGAGATGCTATAAAGCGTTTCCGATGGCTTATTAGCTTTTCGGAAGCCATTCGTTCGTTTTTGCTTTTTGTTTCGTTTTTTTTTTTTTATATATATATATATATATAGTTTGCACCGCTAATCAGAGCAGAAATCGCAGTGTGTTTGTGGAAGGATTTACTGTTTCAGACAGATTTAGCATCTGAAATGAGCCCATGCAGTAAAGCTTTGAAGTTGGCTGACGGCATCCAGACATGAAACTCCATCCAGAGAAAAAAGGAGACGGAAGACTTGTAGAAAAGGAGTGTGTTCGATTGCATGTGGTTGGTGTGAGAACGATTTTTACAATGCGTTTATCAATTATCGTTCATTAACCGGCAAAATTATTCAGTTAACCCCCTAATACTTTGCCTCTAAATGTGGAAAATTGACATATAACATGGACATATAAATGATCACAACGTGTCCTTAAAGATTGTGGAGTTCCTCAGCAGTTCCTTAAACATCTGTCAACATCAGTGAAATGTGGCCTATAGCACTAGAACATATGAGTCTGAACATCAGGACAGCTGGCGAACATTGAAAAGTCTTAGAGAGACTATGCATTGCTGAAGCGAGCTATAAAACATGGAGCTTTGAAGAAAGGGGGGGCATTAGGGGGCATCAGGGTCAAACACTGGGCCTGTGTTCACTTAGAAAAGGAATAAAGCCTCATTCTTTTCACTCACCACAGCAGATATTCCGCAGCCGTTCCCGAGGCTCAGAGATCACACAGATACAACCAGCAGTGTTATTCTTCAAGCGGCAACATCAGCTGCCCTGTGACCAGGAAGTTAAGACAAATCATTGTGAGTGTGTGGGTGGCCTGAGGCTACTGTGACACATTGTACTGGGGTTGTGCTGGGAAATAATAATAATAATAAAAAAAAAAAATCTCCTATTTTGACCAGTCTAACCACTGACTCACTCGCTGGTGTGTTGTTTTTTGTTCAGAGAAAACAAAGAGTAATTTCTAATGATGTATGACTCTCAATAAACATACACCATTTACTTTGAATTTGTGGTAGAACACAAAGATTTTGAACATAAACCGGTCTCTTTTGTGAATTAGTTCCGAGTGTTTTTGTGTTTTGTGTTTATGTGAAATGGAGTCCATTTGTGCTTTGGATCTCGTTTTGGACACTTTCTGTATATTTTTTTCTCCAAAGGATTCGAACGTTTCTCTCCACACAGGCTGCACAGGTTCTTGTTCAGTCTCTTGTGATTTCGAGACTGGACTACTGCAGCTCTCTGATGGCAGGTCTTCACCTGAACGCTATTCGTCCACTGCAAATGATTTAAAACGCAGCTTCACGACTTGTGTTCTCCCACAGTTCTCCCACACCACCCAACTCCTCCACTGGCTTCCAGTAGCTGTACATCTCCGATTCAAAACACTAATGATGCCTACAAGGCCAAAAATGGACCAGCACCATCTTACCTCAGAGACCTCATAACACCTCACACTGCATCATGCTGTCTGAGATCCTTCAGCACTGCTCGACTGGTACCACCTTCTCTCAGAATGAGAGGGTAAGTACACTTCAAGGCTCTTCTCTGTTCTGGCACCGAGGTGGTGGAATGAACTTCCCCTAGATGTCCGTACAGCAGAGTCCCTGACTATCTTCAAGCGATGTTTGAAGACCTTCATCTTCCTAAAACACTTAAATTAGCACTTTCCAAGTTTGCTTTGTTTAGCTGTAGATTGATTTATCTTAAGTTTGTAATCTAGTGTACCAGTGTAGATTTATTCATTGCTAGAGCCTCAAAGCACTTGTACGTCACTCTGGATGCGGACGTCTGCTGAATGTCGTAAATGTAAATGTAGATTAGACTAGGACAGGTCATCAGTAGGTGAATCGGACGGACATGTTGGAACCGTCTCTGTATAAGCGTAGCAGTTTTTTTTCTTTTTTTCAACCGAGCACAAGAGAGCTGTTATTTTAGGACGTCGCTCCTGGAGAGACTCTTTATTCCTCATCATACTTCAAGCAAAGAAAACATTCGGGTGGTTTTCACAAACAATACGATGTAACTGCTGGACAAACAGACGTCACGCGGAGGCTCCGCTCTGTGATCAGACATCGCAAGGCATGCCCAAGTCCTTTATTACTTTTCGGCAACGGATTACAAAGACACATAAATAGTTTGGAAGTGAAAGCTTTCATGTACCGCCTCCATCTTATTTCTTTATAAATATACAAGTCTGATGTGTTTCGCCGGTGTTTTTCCGTTTGAAAGGTCATGACTCGTAAAAGATCCCCAACTAGAAAAAAGAAAAAAAAAAAGACAATGGCCCCCACCCCCACCCCCCTTGACTAGGAATTTTTACTTTGGAATTAGTAATATATTTACAATACCAGTCCAAAGTTTGGATTTGTTTTTTTTCTTAATTTTTTACTAATTTCAACATTCTACATTAATAATGAAGACATCCAAACTATGAAAGACCACATATGGAAGTGTGCAGCAAACAAAAATGGGTTAAACGCCCCAGATTCTTTAAAGTAGCCACTTTTCGCTTTGATGACAGCTTTACAGACTCTTGGCAGCTTTGCGAGGTAGTCACCTGAAACGGTTTTCCGAGTTGTGTTGAGTGCTTGTTGGCTGCTTTTCCTTCACTCTCTGGTCCAATTTGGGGATCATCCCCAAATATCTTAACTGGATTTAAATTTGGTGATTGTGGAGGCCAGGTCATCTGATGCATTACTCCCCTTTTTAAACAAATAGCTTTTACTTAACCCACAGGTGTGTTTGGAGATATTATCCTGCGTTTTGGTCCTAGATGCAAACCAGATGGAATGGCATGTCGCTGCAAAATGCTGTGGTAGCCATGCTGGATAAGATGCGTGTCCAATTTACACTAAATCACCAATAGTAATGGAGCAAAGCACCTCCACACCTTCACACCTCCTCCTCCAAGCTTCACAGTGAGAACCACACATTCAGAAACATTTACACAATCCCATGTCTAACAAAGATACAGAACCAAAAAAAAGTAAAACAAAAATCTCAAATTTTGACTTAATGGATCAAATGACGGTTTTCCACTGATCTAATGTCTGATCTAATGTTTTTCTTGGCCCAATCAAGTCCATTCTACTTGTTAATCCTCTGAAATAATGGCTTCTTTTGGCAAAATCGGCCATAAAGGCCTGAATCTCTCAGTCTCCTCTGTACAGTGAATGATGTCTTAAACTCCGAGAGGCATTTATCCAAACTAATCAAAACTGTTCTGCCAACAACTGCTGCATCATAGTGAAATTGTAACAGCACCACCTGCAGTGCTGGAGCATTCGTAAGCAACCATTCGAAACAAAAACATCAACGAGAGAGTGCACGGTTGTAAAGTTTTGTCTCTATGTAAACACAGCAGATGTCAGCTCCACATAAAGCAAGCTGAGACCTTTATATAATATCCTCATAAACGCAGCCAGATCACTGCATAGTGTAAACAATTAGTATTTTTTCAGCTACAGATACGACCTCCATGTGAATTTTTACAACCCGTTTTGATATATTCTTTCAGTCTGTGTGGCTTTGGATCAGCAGTCTAATTCCTCTTCCTTTTTTTGTCTCTTTTTTTTCCCATTTCTGAACAGCATTTTTATCGCATTTTCTTCCCGTTTCTCTTTTTCTCTCTCTTTAAAGCGGCTCTTTCGCAACACACGCCTCTTATTAGGGCTTTATAATATCAACTAAAGTTTATTAGCACTGTGGCTTGTGGAGTCAGGATTTAACCTCCAGGTACAACGCAGATATCTGTGAACTTGTTGTGTACACATAAAACAAACCTATAACAATAGCAATCAGACTGGTTCTTAATATTGGGATTGCTAAGAACTCCTAAAACCTGAGTGACGTCAGTATAGTTTTTGGTAGCAGTTCTGTCTCTATATAATAAATTTGAGATCTCTGTTCCTGGTTTGCCAACTATAAATATCCGGGCCCTGAATCCCGATCAGTGTTTGAGTGCACACGCTCATTAACGCAGCCTGTTGTTAAAAAAATAGTTTCATGAAAGTGTGAAGATGAGATTATTGTAAACAAAGAACGACCCAGCTTCCTGCTAATAAACTCCTGATTTTTGGATCTCACACTCTTCCCCCTTTCACCGAACGCATGCTGCAATAGTGCTTTTTTCCATCTCTTGTTTGTTTGCCCGAGGAATCTTTGCTAATTCAAGTAGCAACTGTGACCTGTATACCCTGGAATTAAATACAAGACAGAAATACAGATTTGACCCGAATTCACTGTGCTGTAAATTTGATTCTGGCTTTGGTGAATGTTTGATCTGAATCTGGAGAGTGTGTGTGAGAGAGAGAGAGAGAGAGAGAGAGAGAGAGAGAGACAGAAGAAATAGTGAAAAACTGCCTTTTCCCAAAACTGGAATGTTGTTTGTCGAGGTCAGAGAGAATGTGGAGAATGTGGACTTCGTGTTCTAAGGAAGTGGCTGTTGTCTCCTCTGGGATCTTATTCTGGCTCCAGGGCCGTGGGCGGCAACTAGGGAAAGGATAGAGGGAGGAGCCAAAGGAGGAGTTATAACGGATGTCTACTTTGAGGCATGACAAGGGGAAAGCTGCAGTTTTTGTGATCAGAATGAGAGCATGGAGCACTCATGTGGTCAAAAGTAAAAATCTAATGTTTTGAAATCCTGATTGTCCACCATCTCTTCTATGTTAATGAAATATACAGTAAAAAATTGGGGATTTGTACAACCCGAATTCCGGAAATGTTGGGACGTTTTTTTTTTTTTTATTATTTGAATAAAATGAAAACTAAATGACTTTTAAATCACATGGGCCAATATTTTATGCACAATAGAACATAGAGAACATAAAGGTTTAAACTAAGAAATAGTACATTTTTATGCACAAAACGAGCTCATTTCAAATTTTATGCCTGCTACAGGTCACAAAAAAGTTGGCATGGGGCAACAAATGGCAGAAAATTCTGAACATTTTCAACTGGAAGCACATTTAGCAACTCTTAGAGGTCTTAGAGAGGCAGAGTCTCCCAGAAGTAAATATGGTCAGAGGCTCTCCAATCTGTGAACGTTCCTCAACGTCGAATTGCAAAGGCTTTGCAAATCTCATCATTTTCACTACATTACATCATCAAAGGTTTCAGAGAGACTGGAGACGAGGCCTTTGTTGGATGCCCGTGGTCTTCGGGCCCTCAGACGACACTGCATCACTCATCGGAATGATTGTCTTTGACGTCACTAAATGGGCCCAGGAATACTTCCAGAAACCACTGCCAGTAGACACAATCCTTCGTGCCAGCTGCAGATGCCAACTAGAACTATCATGCAAAATAGAAGCCATATGTGTACATGGTCCAGAAGCAGCATGTCCTGTGGGCCGAGGCTCATTTAAAATGGACTGTTTCTAAGTGGAAAAGTGTTCTATGGTCAGACAAATTTGACATTCTTGTTGGAAATCACAGCCGCTGTGTCCTCCGGGCTAAAGAGGAGTGGGATCTTCCAGCGTGTTATCAGCGTTCGGTTCAAAAGCCAGCATCTCTGACGGTATTGGGGTGCGTAAGTGCATACAGTATGGGCAGCTCGCATGTTTTGGAAGGCACCATGAATGCTGAAAGGTTTATATAAAGGTTTTAGAGCAGCATATGCTCCCCTCCAGACGACGTCTATTTCAGGGAAAGCGTTGTGTATGATAGCAGGACGATGTAAACCACATACTGCAGCTATTACAACAGCATGGCTTCGTAGTTTAAGAGTCCGGGTGCTGAATTGGGCTGATTGCAGTCCAGATCTTTCACCTATAGAGAACATTTGGCGCATCATTAAACGAAAAATATGCCAAAGACGACCACAAACTCTTCAGCAACTGAAAACCGATATCCGGCAAAGAATGGAACCAAATTCCAACAGCAAAATTCCAGAAACTAATAACCTTAATGCCCAGAACATCTTCAAACTGGTTTGAAGTTTGAAATGAGTTTTCGCATTTTTCAAGTTTTTCAAATTTGAAATGAGCTCCTTTTGTGCATAAAAGTGTAAAATTTCTCAGTTTAAACCTTTACGGTCTCTGTGTTCTATTGTGAATAAAATATTAGCTTGTGATTTGAAAGTCTTTTAGTTTTCATTTTATTCAAATGTAAAAAACGTCACAACGTTTCCGTAATTTGGGTTGTAAAAAAGGCTTGAAAGTTCATGTTTACTTTCCTTTGCAGGATTTGAACTACAATACTTGTTGGCACTGATGCAACAGCAAATAAAATGGCGTAACTGCAGGTGGGGCTCTGTAATTACGCTTCATGACGAAAGCCATCTGGTGCAGTCCAAAGTTCTTTTTCATGCCTGGCAAAAGCCAACGACTGATCATATTGAAAATCCTAGCTGAGTAAATTACTCTTAATGTTGCAAACCTCTTAAACATTTTGATGTGGTTACACAGAAGTTCAATCATTTTCACAGGGCCAAGTCTTTATATATTCTTTATATATTAGGGCTGTCAAAAGTATTTATTAACTAGCGATTAATGCAGCACGCATTTCTGGACCATTTTTATAAAAAAATATTAAATAAATATAATAGAGGCGAAATGAAAACTTTCAACGCAACACACATTTATTCACAACGTCCTTTCTTTACTTAAGATATATAAAAAAAAAAATCCACAGAAAATTTTTTTCCAATAACCCAAAATTCGTTTTACTGATGCGCCGAGTCTCAAATCGAGCACCAAAATCCGCCATGACGCACACATCCGACATTTAAAACCGTCCGTGTGGAAACATAGCAAAATTTCAGTTTGGTGTCCTGATTATTTGCATCATGTATTTACTATAAAACATTTACAAGAATATTTTGTCTTAATGCTTCCTGTTGAGTTTGGTTTCACTAATAATTAAAAGTGTTAATTTGAGGTATATTTAGAACGTACAATGAAAGGAGTGCCATTACGTTGCGATTAATCATGAGTTAACTCGTTACAAGCCCTGATATATTCTGGCCGATTACAAACACACAACATGCATGTGTGTCTTTCACCACGAGCAAACAGAGCTTGAAGGTGTGTCTCTCCACTCATGCTGCTCTGATGCTGCTGTTATGTCCTGAAATTCTGGTTTTCAAAAGCTCCAGGAAATATATATTAAGCAATCAATGTAGCAAAAACTGAGAAAGATGAGCCGAATGTTTAAAACCCAGGGAAAGCAGCAGCCATTAAAGACCAGTCTTTTTTTTTTTTTTTTTTTTTTTTTTTTTTGCATGAAAGCCTCCTCTCCTTTCTTGCCATATGGAAATATGTTTAAAGAACATGACAGTTTAGGAAAAGAATAAAAAGAGACAAAGAAATGAGACACTTTTCATATTGAAAGTTTACACTGCATACACTATTTGGATGAAAGGACAAGTTTAAGACACAGTTGTATAGAATGTGTAGGTGCAGCTCTTTCTTTTGTTTTGCTTTATTGCAACATCAATTTTGATTTAATCATTATTTCCTTTTCTTTTTACAATCTAAATTAGGCCAGTTTTTTATTTCTTTAAGCCTTCACACCAATTATGTTTAACAACAAATCCACTTCTGTACGCTTGCACAATAAATATATTCGTGTCACAGCTAAAACGGTAGATCAGACTCAGTCCTGCGGTCATGCAGACCAAGATGAGAAAGGCTTCGAAACGTTCTGGGAGAGCTGCAATATCCATTCGAACGAAGTGAAAAAAAATATGGCAGATCCCAGACCTTTCTAAGATCAGGTCGTCCTTCCAAAATGAGCACGCAGGCAAGACGGGCAATTGTCTGAATAGAGTCCAAGAAGCTCAAAAACCCAGAAGGAAATACTGTACAAAGCTCACTAGATGAAATCGAAAAACAATGGCGCCAAGAACAATACCAGCATCTCTTCACAGATCTGGTCTCTGAAGGGTCCGTGGAAGAAAGTTGAGAACGGCTAACCTGAAATGCATGTCAAGAGTTTGCTCAAAGAAATGTATTAATATCCATGAGGGTTTTTATTTGGTCAAAAAGCAATTTGCACACCAAACACTGCCTAACACCCAGGTAACTATTTCTATTACAAAGCACGTTGGTGGTGGTGGTGGTGGGGGTAGCATCATGCTCTGGGGTTGCTTTTAAGCAGAGGGCAAAATGCATAACACCAAATACAAGCCAATTCTTCAGGAGAGCCGGTTCTAGTCATCCAGTAATATGTCTAGGGTGAAAATTTACATCCCAACTGAGCCAAAGCACAGAGCAAAAACTACAAAGGAACAGCTTGAAAAGACACATTTTGTGTTAAGGAATTGCCAAAGAAAAGCTCAGACTGCAATAGAGCAACTGAGAATATGTGGCATGACCTGAAAGTGGCGATCCACCATTTTTTGGAGAGTTGGAGAGGTTTGAGGAATGGAAGAAAACGGCAATATTAAAATGTGTGTAAAAAGTTCAAAGAGACGTATCTGAGCTAACTTCTGCGCGAGGACAATGCACCAAGTATTGAATTTTTATCTAAAATTAAAGTTTAGAAGAATAAATTCTGGTAATGCTCATACTTGAACCTTCAGTCTGACCTAAATGTGAAAACACAGGAAATGCAGAAAAGGTTATTCCACTCTGTCTGCACTGATAATTACCAGATGGTAAAATTGTGAGTTCAGCATTGGTGAAGCACAAAATATTTCGGTCACATTCCCACAGAGTTCAGTAATGCTCACTAAACCCACATTCCATAATCAGAGTGAAGTGCTAGCTCACTGGCAGGGAATTTAATACTGACATTTAGCATAAATATAGAACACAGTCATACTATCACAGTCTGAAATGATCTCCAATCATGACCTGTTCAGAATACAGCAACCAGTTTCGCCATATTACCCGTCTTATTCACACTACAATAACTTCCAGAAATACTCCGCATTGATAAAATATTATTATTAATAACATACAAAGAACTTAGGCATGATACCCAAGGGAAATTTAAATCGTGTGCAATCCACCACATATGCATAAAACACAGGGTGCAGGTTATTTATTAGTACCTAGAATATTGAGTACTAGATAAGGGCCGTTTTTTTTTTTCCTAGAAAAAACATCCATCTACGAAACAATTTCTTTGAAATACCTTTCAATTACTTTTCAGAACAAGGATATATCTTTTAAATATTAGCTGAAAAATCAACACAGCGTTAAATAGCTTTGCTGTAAATATCTACAATTAAAAGCGCTACACATGAAATTGAATTGCATGAATTGAAAAGCTTGTATTGTATTATATGCACAACTTTATTAGATTGATTCTGGGATGTCTCAGCATTTGTGTTGGTTCATGAATCCATATGTGCTAAATGTCATCATTATGCCGATTCTCGTAAATAACGAGACACAAAATCAAAGCCACACATTATATTTCAATCCTTGACTTTTAGAGAAAGAGGGAAAAAAAATGTAAATGCTTAAGCATGTCCCAGCTATGTATGGTTTAATTAACCCTTTCTGTTCAATAAAAAAAGAAAATTGATCTCTCACATGTTCCTGCTCTGAAGACCAAAAGCAGCATTTTGCTTTTTAATGTGTTTTCCATGTGCTCTTCTATGCATGCTGAAAAAAAAGCAACCTGAGAGCTGAACACATCTGTACACTATATTTTGTACTCCATTATCAGGTATTTCTGCTGAAACCGCGTTTAGCAAAACCCCGAAACTGAGAATGCAAATCAACGCAAACAGCTGTGTTGCCTCAGTCTCAACTTCTGATCTCATTTTAAAGGTATGAATATGAAGTCAGTGGGTTTGGTGTTGCAATTCTTTTTATAACACAGCAGTATAGTCAAATGCGAACAAACACGAACAAAGGATCGGTGGAGGATTACTTGTTTTGTTTTTTTATTAAGAGTCAGCACGACTGTAGTAGAAACAAATGTTCCTTTTCTTTGCAAAATTTCCAAAAGACAAAATTCATACGTACAATGTACAAAAGAAACCACATCATTTTTAGATTCCAAATCGTTCATGTGAAGCTTGTGGTCCCTTAAAGGTCTTACATGGCAGGGCTTAAGTACCAGCCCTCCCCTTCTTTCTTTCACTACGATCAACCAGTGGCACGCTGCCACCATTCCAGTAGACCTTCATCTTCCTCTCTGTTTATTCTGCCGTCTCAGCTGTTTCCACAAAGTCACAGTTTCAGCGTTTTCTGAGCCGCATCGCACCCAAATGTGGTCGCAAACATGCCGCAAGACATGGGGAAAAAAAAAAGGTTATTTATTTGAGCTACAAACACTGATACTTTGGTCTTACAGCAATGAAACAGCTTGCAAATGAAGGAGGGACACCTTATTTTCCCACATTGCTCAAGAAAATCTCCAGTTAGGAATGTGCTTCATTGGCCAAATAGACACAAACAGTCCTGACTCACTAACGATCTTCACTCCATAACCACCTTTTTCCCCCCCGAACAGTTTTTCTTTCCATGTGGGTGAAATGCAGTAATAAAATACCTTATTCGATCAGACTTCTTTCCTTCAGCTACTGTAAACTGTATCCCCTGTGCTGCAAAGCGAGCAAAACGCTGAGGGGAAGAAGGGGCGTGTCTGACACCTTGAAATATATTATGTAAATGATGATATTGTGGTATGATGCCTTCTTGGGCACGAAGCACTAAGATGGTAGAAGCCTCTATTTTGCCAGTTACTGAATTCTGGCTAATAAATAAAGTTGAGATCAAGGTTTTAGCGCAGTCCGAGCTCGAGACAGAAATGTGTCGCCGACCAGAAAAACGTGAAATTCACAAATGAAGCTACAGTTGAAACACTAACAAAAATTACTACGAAAAGAAAAACCTCAGCCCCTAAGAATTCAACTTTAACAATCTATTACTCAGGAGCACACCAGCCCTGAGCTCGCTAACTTTCTTTCATTAAAATCTAAACACAACTTAAAAAGAATAACTAAAAGTAAAATTAAAAAAAAAAAAGAAAAGAAAAAACGTACCACTACACGTGGCGGTTCTTTCGAATACTTCCTATATAACGCGCATCACCTTGTTATTCTCCACAACCAGGATCGATACATTTCCCATCCCATTGAATAATACAGTGTACGTTCATCAGTCCCGCAGTGTAAGAGCCAACTATTCTAAATTCGTTCATCAATAAACGAACATTCTTTCAGACGTTTTTAAACGAGACGATGCGTTTCAATGGGTTTTCTGATTAATAAAATCGCAACTGTTTCTTAGAGATTTAAGACAGCCGTCGAAAATATCGGCATCGCCTGTCTATCCCGAAAATGACTTTTAGAAATTCTCAAATTCTAAATTATGATGCTTTATCCGATGTATTGATTTTCAAATGAAGGAAACCAGAAAAGTGTTACTTCTGCTCAATCCTTACGCGTCCCCGTGTTTTTTTTCACGTTCGTGTTTCAGAAAGCACTTTTTAACCCTCCACTAAGATCCTGTCAACTCTGGATCGTCCGCTGGCAGGATTCTTAGTTTTGCTCATTCTGAAGATGAACTCTCATACAGTTCGCACTGGCACCCGCTGAGCCTGCTAGCAGGGTTAGTAATGACTGGCACTCACTTTTCTCATGAAAAGCTATTCAGCCTGTTTTTGAGAAGGTCAAATGGAAGAAAGTAAGGATTTTGCATACATAATTAAATTAAATGCAACAGGTTTAACAAGACGAGATAAAATTATTATTATTATACGGATGTGTTTATCAAGGCAACTGTGCGAGTCCCTGGAATCATGTGTTTTGGCCATGAAAGACAGCCAAGAAAGTGACATTTTAAGTGCATGAGCTAGAGTTTGGTCCTTGTGTGCATATATTCTATAGGTCTGACCAGCTCCTTAACCATGTCTGTCCAAGTCCAGAAAAATCTATTTTCCATTTCTCAGCTGTGGGTGTCTTTGTAAACCGGGAGATAAAGACAGCAAGCAGCTCTTGTGCAGAAGCAACTAACAACTGACGAGTCGCCCCCTACAGGCTGTCGTACATGTGCAGGGTTCTCTCGAGCTGCTGCACCACACGCTGGTAGAACGTGATCTGCTGACGTAAGTAGGCCTGCATCATGTCTTTAAAGTCCACCTCCCTGCGCTGGTGGAAATGGTTCATCTCGGCCTGCAGGGCGAAGCCCACTGTCCTGCAGCGCTTCCGAATGCCGTCCGCCTCGTCCTGATCCATCTTCCCTTCGTCGCTCATACGCTGGGACTCCTTTACTTTCGCAAACGCACCTGAAGTGGAAGGAAAAGAGACACAGAGTCACGGGGAGTAGAAGTGAGAACGAGAAAATATTGGCACTTCCCCCCCTCTCACGAATGCAACATATTGTTTTGTACAGTTCTCTTTTTAGGTCACGATGTCATCGCGATCCCTGCGGTTCAAACCTGCGTTGGGTAGGAGATAACTAGCCAGTACGTTACAAGCTAATAAACGCTAATAAATCATCTGCAGACAGTTTCTTTTTAAATCATGTATTAAATCATATAATTATATTTTCCACTGATGGAGGAACGCTTTTACAGGAAATCCGAGCTGTTTCAGAGACACAGAACAACTTGGTTTATTGTCCTGAAAAATACGCTTCTATGAGTCAGAATGAGTTTACATAGCGGGCCGTGCTATTTACTCTAAACTCTGCCTGTGAGCGTTTTTACACTTCGCTTCCTGTTTTCTCTCTCCCTCGTGTTTAGTGGCTCTCGCCCTGGCAACATAAGTGCATCGTCATTTATATTCTCAGCGCTCGAGAACGCATGCTGCGGCGTTAAGCGTTAATCAGAGCCTGTATCTGAATAAACACTTCCGGCTTTAAAGCTTCATTACGTTTGTTTACTGTGTTTATTATCCATTCTCCGGTGTCTATGTGACCGCTAATGTGCCCACAATTTTGTCATAGTTCATTAGCAGGTAATTAAACAGTGTAATCGTCTCTTTAGGGCACTTTGGATGATGCAGAATAATGGCGTGGAGGAAAAGTGGTCCGCGACTGGCTGCTGGAGATATGAATGAGAAATGAGGACTGAGAGGGGCGCAGACATTTTCTCAATGCAGCATTCCTCGTGAAGGAAACATGGCCTACACAGCGAGTATTTTACAGATTCAGTCCTGGAGAAGAACATTACATCAATGTGTTCTGATTCATGAGCTGATGGAAGCAGAAAATGAAACGATGTGTTTAACTACTCGAGCAGTTTGGCAAGTGGGTTATTTGGGGGCATTTTTCTAATGAGGTGTTTATACAGTTTATATAAAGTCAGTGTTTAGGGACTTTGATTCATTTTAACGGTGAGCGATGTTATAAAATTTAGCTGCCCATTCGATTTTAAGTCGTATTTGGGGAAATCCTTGAAACGAGTCATACAAGTGCTCGAATCAAGCTCATATCAAAGTTCAAGTGCCGAACACCAAACGTTTCCAGTTGGATGTTAAGATGTTGGACTTCTGATCAGAGGGTAGTGGCAAGAAACAGAGTAAGGCAGATCAATCCCACTGTGTAAGTTCATTCAAATGTCCTACCAATAAACCCTATTTGGTCAAAAATTATACGAAGGACGACTATATGTGCTTGTTGAACATCCAATTCCATGCTTCTTCCACTTTAACTCTTATAATAACCCCCACTTTTCTGGATTTATTTTAGAGCATGACTGTAGGGATTAATACTCATTCAGCTACAAGAGCATTAGTGAGATCAGGCACTGATATCAGCCAGGAGGTCTGGTGTGCAGACGTGTTGTTTCCAGCGAGAGGAAATTTGACTGATCAGCATTAAAAAGACTTTCTATACGATTTTGTGTGTCCATCTTTGTCACAACAGCTCGAGGAAGACTTGCATATGGGTGTGATGTTCAGATCTCTGCATACTTTTGCGCATACATACTTCATAGCGCTAGGCAATAAAACAGTCCTGATTTTTTTTTATCATGATTCATGATTTCCTCAATAACAATGCTGAAGAGAAGGATCTTCCAATTGGCTAAAGTTTCGCTTGTAATTTTTGGTCTAACTTACACTGAAACAGCCAACACATGTGGCCTGGTCACGCAGCACACAAAAGCCAAATTTTAGCATATGACAGCCATTCAGGCTGCACGTAGTACTGACCAACACCCATTCAGATGATGTTTAAACAGCTATAGCAGCGGGCTACAGGGAGAAGGCAAGAGAAGATATGCCTAAAGTAAATGATAACGATGATGATAATGGTGTTGGGTGTTTTGTTGCTCCACAGAAAGGCCATCATATGGCACGTCACATAAGTCAGACCAAGCTTAGTTTTAAATATATATATATATATATATATATATATATATATATATATATATATATATATATACACACAGTGGGTACGGAAAGTATTCAGACCCCCTTAAATTTTTCACTCTTTGTTATATTGCAGCCATTTGCTAAAATAATTTAAGTTCATTTCTTTTCCTCATGAATGTACACACAGCTCCCCATATTGACAGAAAAACACAGAATTATTGACATTGTTGCAGATTTATTAAAAAAGAAAAACTGAAATATCACATGGTCCTAAGTATTCAGACCCTTTGCTGTGACACTCATATATTTAACTCAGGTGCTTTCCATTTCTTCTGATCATCCTTGAGATGGTTCTACACCTTCATTTGAGTCCAGCTGTGTTTGATTATACTGATTGGACTTGATTAGGAAAGCCACACACCTGTCTATATAAGACCTTCCAGATCACAATGCATGTCAGAGCAATTGAGAATCATGAGGTCAAAGGAACTGCCTGAAGAGCTCAGAGACAGAATTGTGGCAAGGCACAGATCTGGCCAAGGTTACAAAAAGATTTCTGCTGCACTTAAGGTTCCTAAGAGCACAGTGGCCTCCATAATCCTCAAATGGAAGACGTTTGGGACGACCAGAACCCTTCCTAGAGCTGGCCGTCCGGCCAAACTGAGCTATCGGGGGAGAAGAGCCTTGGTGAGAGAGGTAAAGAAGAACCCAAAGATCACTGTGGCTGAGCTCCAGAGATGCAGTCAGGAGATGGGAGAAAGTTGTAGAAAGTCAACCATCACTGCAGCCCTCCACCAGTCGGGGCTTTATGGCAGAGTGGCCCGACGGAAGCCTCTCCTCAGTGTAAGACACATGAAAGCCCGCATGGAGTTTGCTAAAAAACACCTGAAGGACTCCAAGATGGTGAGAAATTAGATTCTCTGGTCTGATGAGACCAAAATAGAACTTTTTGGCCTTAATTCTAAGCGGTATGTGTGGAGAAAACCAGGCACTGCTCATCACCTGTCCAATACAGTCCCAACAGTGAAGCATGGTGGTGGCAGCATCATGCTGTGGGGGTGTTTTTCAGCTGCAGGGACAGGACGACTGGTTGCAATCGAGGGAAAGATGAATGCGGCCAAGTACAGGGATATCCTGGACAAAAACCTTCTCCAGAGTGCTCTGGACCTCAGACTGGGCCGAAGGTTTACCTTCCAACAAGACAATGACCCTAAGCACACAGCTAAAATAACTGTGGCTTCACAACAACTCCGTGACTGTTCTTGAATGGCCCAGCCAGAGCCCTGACTTAAACCCAATTGAGCATCTCTGGAGAGACCTAAAAATGGCTGTCCACCAACGTTTACCATCCAACCTGACAGAACTGGAGAGGATCTGCAAGGAGGAATGGCAGAGGATCCCCAAATCCAGGTGTGAAAAACTTGTTGCATCTTTCCCAAAAAGACTCATGGCTGTATTAGATCAAAAGGGGGCTTCTACTAAATACTGAGCAAAGGGTCTGAATACTTAGGACCATGTGATATTTCAGTTTTTCTTTTTTAATAAATCTGCAACAATGTCAACAATTCTGTGTTTTTCTGTCAATATGGGGTGCTATGTGTACATTCATGAGGAAGAAGAATGAACTTAAATGATTTTAGCAAATGGCTGCAATATAACAAAGAGTGAAAAATTTAAGGGGGTCTGAATACTTTCCGTACCCACTGTATATATATATATGATGGTTTTAAAAAGACTAGTTTTGTAACACACCAACAGGTGGCAGCATGAGGCTGCACACACAGTCACAGGAAGCACCGAACGTCATACATCAGTGTACCAAAAGACATCGTCCTGTGTACATCAGGAGGCGTGCAAGCGGTGCTGTTCTGACCACATGTGCACCCAGTCACCGAGCTCTCCTCGCACGCGAGTTTCTCTCCGGAAACAACACGATCTCACGTCTGCATCTACACTACTCGCCAGATTTGGCTCCTGAGGACTTCACCAAGATGCTCGGAAAACTGAGCTTGAATCTTTTCTTGGGCTAAAAAACTATTTATAATATGGATTTTTTTTTTTTATTAAAAAATTCCAACCGCGTAACGCCACTTTTCACAAGCGTAGTTGCTAAATATCAACGACCCATGAATTACTGAGAACATTTCACAATCACACTACATCGTTTAGTTCCTCTGACTTCCATTCGTACGCATATAAAAGGTGGAGACCGGAAACACGGCACGAAGACGTTTTGCATTTCATTTGCGGACCAAACTACAAGTGCACAAGTGTATGGATCACGTGAAGATGGGTGACTGATAGAAGTTCGATATGTCATGGCGTAACCTCTCTAGAAAATACAATATGCTGATAAGCACTATGATTAGAACGGTGTCATGATTAGAACATTGACTGCAGTCTTTATTAAGGAGACCTTAAAGACGGCCTGTGCAGCAACTTCCAGTAACGCAGCTCAGCCACTGCATCGCGTCATTTACTACAGACACACGATACAACAGAGTTGTTTTGGACCGTTTTCGTTTGTAATAAACAACAAATTTTCACGACATGCTAATTAAACTCGTATCTAATTTGATGAGAGGCCCAGTGTCTGCTAACAGCGTTTATTGGGTCCACCATGAAAATGCACAGAGAACAAATCACCAGCCTGGGCACCTGGGATAAGACTGGGTTGGGATTTGTTTGGCAACGATTCGCTTTTTTTTTTCTTTTTCAAATGTTTCGTTTGGAATTAATTTATTTGCCTTAATCTGCATTCATGCGCATAACTAGCTACCACTATGCTGCGTTGTTGGTTTACAATGTGTGATATTTTATGATTTGATGCTACATGTTTTATTAAACACTAAAGAAATATTGGAATAGAATTGAATCACAAAATCCCAAGTAAGAAAGCAACAGAAGTTGAATTGCTCATGTCTCCTGAGGTGAGATGTGAGGAGTTGAACATAAATACTTAGTGTTAGCGAACAAAATATTTCGCTGAAATCGTCTGATTTTTCGAGCAGAAAACGAACAGGCATCACAACAGGAGGAAGATCCGGGAGCGAAAGAGATGATAAAAAGCTCCGATGTGGAAACGCACACTAACTGCACAGAAGAATATTTTTGATATTGGGATTTGTGTAGGAACAATGACAAGGATTAAAACCTTTACCAAATATTTTTGAAGGATTAAAAAAAAGAAAAAAATTGGAAGCAAACCATGAAAGTCTGGCCATTAAAACAGCAACAGAAACTCTTAACTGAAACAAGCTTCTTTTTTTCCCCCAAATGTTAACCTGCTTAACATCTACAAAAGTGCTTCAAGCTGAAACGAATACGGAAGATTTGCTGTAAAAGCATTTTTCGGACCGATCATCCAGCACAGGTGCATCACCAATAGTTTATTTCTACTGAAATCTCAGGACCTCCTTTGAGCAAAACCATTTACCCCAAACTACTTCTCGTATGACTCGTATGCTCATGGAAGCATGTGGTGAAATGAATAAATGTAAATTGCAGGTTGGAATAATAGCCTCAAGTTTCACAATGACTTCATATAAAACCAGAAGGAAGAAGGGAACGGCGTGTCCACGCGAACCCTGCAGCAGGAGCTTGTCTAACCAGACACACAGGACTTCTTGTTGCAATCGGTAACTGATCTCATTTGCAAGAGATCGCTTGTGCCTGATCTGAATAGGGAGTGTTTGCCCTCGGGGAAGCAGCAAAATCACCAAAAGTGTACTGGATCTCGTGGTTTTCCCACCTGTGAGAAAGCGAAAGAGCGATACGAGTGTGGTCATGAAGGAAAAGAGAAAGCGTCCGTCCGGTATCAGCATCAGACACTCGGCTCTTGGATGGATGTTTGTTATCGAGCTGCACCATTGTATTAATTCGAGTTACAACAATCAGCTGTACTGAGCTGGATTTCAGGATTACAAGAAGCAATTTCATGGATTTCCAAATTATATTCAAAATAATAATAATAATAATAATAATAATAATAATAATAATAATAATAAATAAATAAATAAATAAATAAATAAATAAATAAATAATAATTAAAAAAATCGTACAAAAGCAAACCAGCAACCAGTTCGGTTTTATATCAAAATAGACTTTATGGACAAAAGTCTGTCGACACAAACATAAGATAATGTCCTCCACTCTTCTGGGAAGATGTTCCAACTTCGTCACAGCAGTGTTAGTGAAGACATCTACATACGTAGGTGAGGTGAGGAGACCTGGGGTGCAGTCAGCGTTCACATTTGTCTCAACGGTGTTCCATTGTGTTTTAATCAGAGCTCTACCGCAGGCCACACAAGACCTTCCACTCCAACCCATGTAAAGCAGATCTGGGCATTGTCATGCTGGAACACGTTTGGGTCTCCTAGTCCAAGTATGTATTACTACCGCACAAAAAGCCTCCTCTACAATCTCCAGCTTTAGTGAAAGAACCACGTTTGGCTGGAAAAGTCAGGTGTCCCAATACTTTTGCTAAAATAATGGACATGCTCATGCATTGAAGTGCAGTGTTGCTTTCTGAGAACTGACACGCTACAATTTGCCTTATTTCTTTCTCTCTTAATGTATTTACGAATTTTGGATGTAGACGTTCCAGTGTTTGAGTGGCACCATGCCCTCAGAAAGAATAAACGTCTAATGTTTAGAGCTGCAACTCAAACGCTGGAACGTCTACAGCGAAAATTCATTAGATACATTGAGGTGCTTTTTCGTTCATATGATGACATGCTGAAATACATTTATTTTTTCAGGTACTTGATACGGTCCGCTGAAATACACCCCAAAATCTGATGTTATAAGTATTGAACTTTTCCTCAAGCACCTCGTGGAAGACTGTGGCGCTTCATCACTTGATCAGAGCGTTTCCCAATGTCTCCTTGAGAAACAGTTGAACTCTGAATGTACTGTATATAATGGCGGTCATCTGAGGTTAAATAATGGCAGTGTAAATAAAGCAGCAGTGCCAAGCACAGCAAAGTACTGTTCTCACACACACACACACACACACACACACACACACACACACACACACACACACACACCCACCCACCCCACCGGCCCTGTGCTATCGGACAGCACGTGTCACAACGTTACGTTCCATCATCTTACTGACGAACTAGTCGAGCTCTGATCTGAGACTACAAAGCAAACATATATCCTTCAACCCATTTATTACTCGCTGGAAACAATCCAGTCGGGAAAACAATTATCGGGTTAGAAGAAGAATGTAGCATAAATCCTAACACCGTCGACTCGGATTACACTCAGGAATTCCAGTCACTGCACTTCCTGTACTCAGTCCTGACTGTTTAATAGAGAACAGGCCACAATTCAGCATCCTACAGAGTTCGAGATCTTTCTTTATCTTACACTTTAAACTACGCACAACTGACTAGCATTGTGTCTCGACTTGCACACATTTACTACCCGTCACCACCTCACGTGAGTCGTCACGCAGAGCAATTTTCTCGATTTGACTGATCATGTTAATCACTTTAGAATGCAAGCTCAGCGTTTTTATTTTAGACACGGTTCACGACAACTGGCACAAAGTGTTAAATCTCAGCTGGAAGTTGTTGTTCTAGTTCAACTTGGTTCTGACGTGCGGCACAATTTTGGCGTACAGGAAGTTCGCAGGTCAGAATGCGAAACACTTGCGATGCTCGCGCGAAACCACTGCGTAAAACCGACCTTTCAGACCTCCGACAAGGAATTATTTTACTCCAAAAAAATTACTGGGTGGAGAGCAATTCACTTCTCTGATTTAAAAAATGTTTATGTCACGCACACTTTTTAAGTGTACGCTCATAAATTATATCGGGAGAAGAGACGCTAATAAAAATGATAGCCGTTACATGTGCCAATGAACAGAGAGAGGAAATGCTATGAAGTGGATAACGTCTGTCATCAATGTGTATCAGAGTTTATATGTTTTTCAAAAAGATGCCTGGATCTCATTAGCTGCAGCGGAGAAGTTATTGGATCTCTGATGAAGTGTGTGTGTATGTGTGTGTCTGTTTAATTTCTATCTTCAGAGGAAAGTACAGTTTAAAAAAAAAAAAAAAAAAAAAAACACACAACACCACGGGGATGGTCTATGGTCCACTAACGTTTAAAGGCTCCACATCTGCTCACGAACGAGCAACAAAAACCGAAACCTTTACATTGAATGACAATCACCATTCTGTCCTACTCGTACTTGATCCTGGTCGACTAACACACGTGGGTCAGTGGATTATAATCAGCACCAAGGAACGAGGGAACACAAACACCGCTTCCTGACAATACATACAACCGCTACAGCTGGATTTTGGGAGCAAGAATGAAAAAAAAGAGAAAAATTTGTGTTTTTTTTTTTTTTTTTATGTGTCTAACAGACCTGCTGTGCAGTGTAGAGGAAACATTGCGAGGAATGTCAGGCTCCTTGGTGAAGGACTGGAAAAAACAGCCGGCGCCTTCACACAGATTTATCTGCGAGCAAATACTGACATGCAGACTAAGGGTTTGTGAAGGGCGGGACGAAGTCCAAGATCTCCAGCGCATGTCTGTTGATCTTTTATCGCTCAAGACTCCGAGATCACAAGACCTTTTCAGAGTCGAGCGCGGATTCGTTATGAGGACAGGATGTGAGGACAAAAAAATAAAAATACAAGGCTATATATGTGGGACACGGTGTTCGGACGCTACACTCGCATTTCTCCCCAATACAGCATCCGTTTACGTCTTGAGGTTAGCAATCAGTCAGGAATCTATTTAAAAATCGGCGTTTTCAAATACGGAGTTAAATTCTGCAAGAGCAGGAGGTGAAGTGCTCCGTGGAGGAGAACTTATGATTTCTCGTGGAGGGGTTCCTGGGCGCTGTGGCAAGAGGCATACGGTGTTATCATGTTTGCTCGAATCGCACACGAGTGGAAGAGCAAAAGAAACACACACACACACACACACACACACACACACACTACAGGCCTTAGAACACTGCTATTTATTCCTTCTGTTGGAAAATAGCACACTTGTGTCTCACTTTTCATTACTGTCTCACTCCTTTTCCTTGCTGGCATTTTACAGATGGAAAGGGAGTTTGCTGTTACCTCGGGTTGCCATCTCCTCCCTTGGTATTTAACCTTTCGTTTCCTTTTTCCAGCATGAGGCCCTTTAAAACTCAGCAATGTGTGTGTGTATATGTGTGTGTGTGTCTGGTCCACATCAAAGAACCAGCTCTCAGCTATCATCCTCAGCGCTGGAGAAGCGAGACGAATCAAATATGCACTCTGTAGACATAAAACAGCGGTTTAGACGTGACTAAACCAGGCTAATCGGAGTTTCCTCAGAATTCGCTGAATAAAAAAACTATTCCTTATTGGTTTGTTTAAACACCGTGAAACGCACGTCGCTGCTGTAACTGTAGCAGGAGACACACGTGTTTTATAGTGTGAAACGGAACAGATGACATCAGGACCGATTTTACTAGTCAAATGAAAGGCGCGTTCGAGGAGATCATTTACACGGCTGTTATCCGTACACAAAACTTTGCATTGTTTGGATTAGAGTTAGCATGCTAACTTGAGCTGTCTGCTCGAACAACTGTCATGGCAGCCCAGGATCATCTCCTCAGAATGATATGTGCGGATGTGAACAAACATTGGGGACGTGTCTGTGTAACAGTCAAGAGACTAAGACAAATGCAAATAACGAGTCGGTTCAGGAAAAGAGGAAAAGGTGATTCCCTTATGGAAAATTCCACCATTTTCCCACCACACAATCGATAAAAACCTTCGAAAAACACACCATGTTTACAGTGACATCGGGTCAACATGGCCGCCAAAAAACGTTACTTGGTAAAATCTATTAGAGTAATAATCCATGTTTTGAGAACATAATCGCCAACATTTTAGTTATGACTCGAGAACGTTAGCCGGTTAAACCGTTGCTAAGCTACTTGCTAACATTTGAAGTTTTCTACAGAAGAACTTTACATTCTCCGACAAGGCAAACAAAAGATACTTAGCATTTTGGTAAAGGCGGCCATGTATATATATAAATAAATAAATAAATAAATAATAGCAGACCGAAAAAAACAGAGTGGGAAATGACGTCATTAACACGTGACGGCGTGCGCAGTACAACACTCCGCTTTGAATGGGGAAAGCAGGTTTTCCGAACACTTGTTTGTGTACCATGTAACACACAATTATGACTATATATCGACATCTTACAGACAAAATGTCAACAAAAAAAATTATAATCATAATTATAGAAAAAAGAGGAACAACTGAACAATGGCTGACATTCTGACGATTTGCGGAAACGCCATCAGACAGCTCGTGAAAACACATTGTTTATCTAGTACGCGTTTTTGCACCATCCGGAACTCGTTTATCGCCGCAATACTGTATAATTCCACCCATAAATATTCAGTAAATAATCTATCATACAATATTCATACTTGTACATAACTACATCATGTCATTTGAGCATGTTATCTCCTGACATCTATGCACAATATAAACACAGTATATTTTATATTACTATATACACCATATATTATTACCTACTGCACCTTCTGTACATTAATCACCTTCATCCCTGTACATATGAACCTCATACCCTGATTATCTACTGTTATTTATTGTAATGAAGCTACTCCGTTGTGTAAATGAGATCATTGGAAGTCGCTCTGGATAATTAATGGAGGAGCCAAAACCTGATGCTCATGAGCTCCGGTTCCGATTTCAGTGCGGCCTGTACTTACAAACTTCCCCTTCTACACTTATTACACCTGTTACAACGATGCGTTACGCCTTCACTACGTCTCCACGGGAGTTAAACGGACGCTCAGGTTTCCTCACGCCGTGACACATGAGATGCGGCGGGAGCTTCGGGGCTACTGTGCCACTCGCCACCTTGGACCGAAACCCAACACCGGCAGGTGCATTTCTTTTCCGTGTTGCTTAGCACACCAGCACACGGGGGGTTCAACAGTGTCGGTTACTAAGCAACAGAAACATGGAAGCCCTGCTGTTTGATAGCGACGACGCTATCCGAGGGTTTCTCGGTGGAACGTGGAAAACATCCAATCACGATCGACCGAACAGACAGAACTAACAGTGCGCATCTGAGGGTCGGACCGGCGGTACAAAGTGAGATCTTCTGGAGTGAATTGCATCAAAAGATGTCTGTTATATTTCAGAATCCACCTCATTCTTGCACTTTATTAAATCGGTCCCAAATGTGACCCGTGCCACACCCTCAGGGCTCCTGCTGTTCTTCAAAGAACAGGGAAGAGACCGCTTACAACGTTCTAGAAACAATGTCGGAGAGAATCGGTTACAGCAGGATGATGATTAAAGGGTTAATAAAGCGTGCTCGTGAGCCACATGTGAAGACTTCTCACGGTGGAATTGCTCGAGAAATCCGGGCTTTGTAGGCCTCAATAAGAATTTCCTCAGGCAGCATTCCCAATTTTTTTTTTACTATGCTCCTGGGAACCATTTAGCTCTCCTTGAAGCACACATGGAAAAGGCAAAGGGTTATCAAAGTGGGCTTCCCGTAAAACCACGAATAGTCGAGGAAACGAAATCAAGACGGCGATTATGAATTTTGACAAAACGTTCGAACGTGCAGCATGGAGCAGTCGACGAGGTTTAGGTTTATAAAACAGACTTCTTTTTTTAATGCATATCTGTGACCTCTGTGAGGGTTTAACAGTCCCCGAGCGACTGCTGTGCACGACTGTTGCGTGTTAGAACGTTTGCTGTGCATGCACAAACTTGCTGAATATCTGGCAAACGCTGCTCTTTTTTCCCTACAGTGTGCTGCGGGGGGGGGGTCTGAAGGAGGGATAAACGTAGGAGAAGATATTCCATAGCTGAAACTCAAAGACAATCAAAGTTTGTTTGAATTACATGAAAAAACAACAACATAAAAACCAGATTTGACTCTGAATCGATATCCAGCTGCACTGAGTTTTGGGATATTTCTGGATCTCTGTCCAGATTTCAGATTCTTATCCACAGAGAAAAGCAAAGATGTTTTTAGAAGTAACTTAAAGACGTCCCTGATTGATGTAATTTTGAGAAAGTTATTACTTCGCTTCATTCAAAACGATAAATACGTTTTACGTTACCTTTCTGTAAATGAATAATGTCTGGGAAGTTGGACAGCAATCCCTGGTAGAGCGAGAGTTTATCCAGCATGTGGAACAGGTCATATTTGGGCTGCTCAGCAAACATCTCCCCGATGTTCTCGTACGTCCGGCCGGTGTGCGAGATGGCGTTGTTCAGGGCGTCGCCGCTGTACGGAGGATCCACCATGAACGCCTGGCTGATGGACTGGAAAGAACCGCCGAGGCGCTGGAACTCCTTCCGGAAGCCGCCGAGGTGCTTGCGGACGAGTTCGGATGCGACGTGCATCAGCTGCATGACGCTGTCGTCCATTTTCTTGGCAAAGGACTTAAAGGTATCGATGCGCTCCTCGACGTCTTGCAGGTCCTGATGCTCTTTAGGGATGTGGAGAGTGAGCATGAAATGGGCTCCCACCATCTCGTCCTTCTCGGCGCGACGCTTTCCCAGTTTCCACTGCTTGTCATCGATGCACATGAGGAAGTGTTCGAAGCCTTCATACTGAGACAGAACCGGGTGACTGGTCATGTGGTCCATCCATAGGATGAGCCGCCGCTTTCGCTTTTCGATGAAGTCCTCTTCGAAGCGTCCGGTGGCCTGCTTCTCCGGGAGGTGGGGGACGGAAATGACGGTAAATTTGTGCAGCAGGCGGTTGTACAACCAGTCGAAGTGCTTATAGCGCCGATACACGGGCCTGCTAGTGTGGCTGGGGGTGACTCGGTAGGAGATGTAACTCTTAATGCCCTTGAACTTGGTCTGTTTGGTGGGATCCTCGATTGAGCAGATGAAAGGCTGTGGACTCTCCTTCCACTGGGGCCCACGCGGGCCCATTTCGATGGTGTACGCCTCGGCGATCTTCGCCATCATAGGTACGTCGCCGAGCACAAAGGCCTCGACGCCCGAGCGCACGAAATTGGAAAAGCGATTGAGATTGCGGCCCACCATGCTCCCTTTCCTGGAGCTGGAGATGCTGTCCTGGCGCTCCATGTGGGGCCTGGAACGGTATTGCACGTTAGGATTATTGTTCGGTCTCTGCTGCGCGTGTCCGTTGGCACCCACGGCCCGGTGAGGGTCTTCGTCCTCGACCACCGTCGAGTTGTCGTCCCAGTCGTCCCAGTCGTCGTCGTCATCGTCGTAATCCGTGGCGTTCGTACTGTGAGTGAAGAAGGCCTCTTTTCCAGGAGAACCCGCAGGACTCAGGGAGTAATCGGTCAGGTTGGAGTTGGAGCGCGGACGAACAATCTCTACGTACGAAGCGGGGAAGAGGCCTCTCTCGCCACGACTGTTTTCACCCTGTAACCATCCATCTACCGAGTTCTCATCGAAAATGACCAGCTCCTCGTTCTCCTGTATGCTGATCTCCTCTTTGTTCTCGCTCTGGAACGTGTAAAGTGCTACAGCTTTCAGTGACATCGTAACTTCTCTCGCGGTGCCAAAAAAAAGTACACACTCGTAATGGCTCGAAGTCTCGACGATTCAACTCGTCTCGTGTGCAGGAACCCAGAGCTGAAACCCTTCAACAAAATCTCCTCTCCGCTCCATCACACAGGGCTGAAGACCCAGGCTGGAGAAGACGAAGAACAAAAGAAAGGGAGCTCCAGGTGCTTCTTGGAAACACAAGATCTTGAACACTTGTTGCAAAAATAGTTTTCAGGAAAACAGGAAGGAATTACGACACTGACTCAGTCCTCAGCCCCAGGTCCAGGAGCTGCACCTTCACAACAGCCTTGAGCGATCACAAGCCGAGTCTGAGAAAGAAATCGGAGCAGTGAAAAAAGGGATTGTGTGTTTTTGGTCCTGGAGGTGATGGAAACACCGGCGAACTTACAAACTAGAACCCGTGGTGTCGGTGTCGGTGTCGGTGTTCCTGCGCATCGGAGCGCCGCCCGGTCATTTTGTAACAAAAACAAAGATCAAAACAATGTCGCGAGACATCAAAGAAAAGTCGCGCGTACTTCAACAACAAAACAAAAAAAAACACAAATAAATAAACTAAGAAAAAAAAAACAGAAGGAGAGACGGCGGTGATGGTACCGGGCGCGTCCTTGTGCCTCGCGTGCACTTCTCATTCCGTCACCACTCCAACACAATAACCGCGAGCACCAGCGCTCCGCTCATAATCCACAACTTCTCACGTTTCCACGCGTCTTTCCGTGACGAGAGACACGAACAATGAATGTGGGGAAGTTTTTGTTTCTCCCTTTTTTTTTTGGTCCCTTATTATAACCTCCTCGCTTTATAAAGAAACAAATGGGACTGGTTTGTAACTCACTGGTGCCGCCTAGTGGATCTCTTTAGGATTTAGATTTTAAAATATGGGGATAAAAATAACAAATATATAAGATAGATAGATAGATAGATAGATAGATAGATAGATAGATAGATAGATAGATAGATAGATAGATAGATAGATAGATAGATAGATAGAAACCATTCATCCATTTCTACATTCATACATTTTTTTTTATATATATGTTTTATAATTATCTTTTGATCATTTTCCTGTTTTCCAACACTCCTTGTGTAATATTCTTATTATTATTCTCATTATTCTTATTCTTATTATTATTATTATTATTATTATTATTATTATTATTATTATTATTATTATTATTATTATTCCTTATAATCTCCGTGAAGGCGTTTGGTCGACCAACAAAAAAGATGGCGGCGCACTAGGGTTTTGGTTTTATCCCAAATTGGGATGTTGTTTACTATAAAGTGCATTAGGTACATGGTTAAAGGGTGTAGGTCTTTCTAGGGTAGTGCACGAACATAAGGATGCGATTTGTGATTTGAGTCTCCTCCTTTTTAATGCGACAGATGGTACTGGTTTGTAACTCTCTATCGCCGTCTAGTGGATAACCGTATAGGATTTAGATTTAATAATGTGAAAATATATATATATATATATATATATATACATATACACATATACACATATAAAATATCTAGACATTTTAAACATGTCTTAATTTCTTGGTTGGGTTTATTTTTCAGTTTCCCAACACACTCTGTGTAGTATCCAAATACTTATAAACTCCTTGAAGGTGTTTGGTCGACCAACAAAAAAGATGGCGGCGCAAAGGGGTGTTTTTTTAAAATCCCAAATCGGGGCCTTGTTTTCCATAAAGTGCACTAGGTATAAGGTTAAAGGGTTTACATTTAGAGTAGTGGACGAAAATAAGAGATGAGAGTTTTATTTGAGATTTAAATCTCATCCAATAGTTACTTTTTTTTTTTACTCTCTGGCGCCGTCTAGTGTATAAACGTGTGTTGAGATTTTAAAAATTGGAATACAAATAAAAAATATATAGATATAAAACAATCATAAATGTAACATTTATCAAACATATATTTATTTTCTATTTCTGGGATTATTGTCCTGTTTTCCCACATCCCTTCTTTACTGTTTAAGATTAGTCGTTATAAACTCCGTGAAGGCGTTTGGTCGGCCAACAACAAAGATGGCGGCGCACATGGGTTGTAGGTTTAATCCTAAATTGGGGTCTTGTTTATTATGAAGTGCACTAGGTAGAAGAATAATAGGTTAATACACCTAGAGTAGTGCACGAACTTAAGGGAGGAGCGCGTTATTTGCGATTTGACTTTAGATCTCGTGTAGTACGTGTGACAACAGCAGGAGCAGTTTTCCTGCATCCCAGGCATCAGCGTCCATAACCCCAGGTTTGAGTTTTAAATATGATGGTCAGCATGTTGGGTTTCTTATGTGGATATGAATTATGGGGTAATAAGAAGTTCACTTGTGTAATGTATTGATTTTTGCAATAAGCAGTTCCTCGTTCTCCTGCCTATTAATCCACTGAATCACATTCTGTGCAGGTTTTCATCTGAATTGAAAACATTTGGAGACACCTGATCGTCACATCTGTACATGTTTCTATTCATTATATGTACAGTAAAATTAAGAAAACAAAGCTGATATGTACCAGTAAATAATAATAATAATAATAATAATTTTCACTCTGATCACTCATTTCCAGCTGTTGGGACAGTCGTCCCTTTATTTATGGACTTTTAGACGTACAAGTAATACAGACTGCATTTATTTGTACTTTTGTAAATCTGATTCAAAATATTAGTTCACATGCAACACATTAAGAAGTTGATTTAAGTGTAAAAAATATGAATATGACACGTCCTGAGAGTCACATAGAACACAGATTTACATGGCAGAGGTAGAGCTGTAACTTCCTGCACACAGAACAGGAAAAGAACATCTGGTTTTATTTTAATTTTTTTGTGCACTACAAAGACGTGTGAAAGGGGACGTGTGTTAGAAGTCAGAAGGCGCTTAAGTAAATGGAATATTTGCTGTCTGTCTGAACCTAAGAAATAAAACTGTATCATATTGAAATGCGGAGCATCAGTGAATTGAAATCGGATCATCGTACCAGGAGCATCGGTTACTGCTTCAGATGAAACTTTAACGTATCGTATCGGTGATGCAAATCGCATCTGCCTCAGTTATGGAGAAACACAACTTTATACTGTATCGCATTACAGTTCCCTTTAATCAAACGGGTCCCAGCATGACACCAAGCCAGCTTCATGAAGACATGGTTTTCTGAGGTTGGAGTGGAGGAACTTTGGAGAAATTTTGGGATGAACTGGAAAACTGACTGAACCCCAGACGTCCTCACGTCATCACCACCAGTCCATGATCTCAAAAATCCTCAACCTCGCACCTCAAAATGTAGTGCCCTTTCCAGAGGAGAGGAACAGGAAAGCAGAGCGAGTCCAGATAAACACCCCGGGTTAGTTTGGGAGTGGGATGAGGACGGATCGGTGCGATGGTCAGGTGTTTAACCGACATCACGGTGTTTAAAAGGTCGGTTTTGCTGTTTGGAATAAAAACTTGAATGAACACTGGGTCCTTCGCAGACGAGAATGAAAACCCCTTTAACCTCCGTTAAAGTCAGTATGAATGTTTGTCGTTTTATCTGTAGGTCTGAGATGGACGCCTTGACTGAGGCTCTGTCCTCCAGCTTTTGTGTAAGCAGAGAAGCGAACAGCACCTCGGCTCCGCATCCTCGTCTGGCTCAGTACAAGAGCAAATACAGCGCCCTGGACCAGGACGAGCGGCGGAGGAAGTTCCTGCAGGAGCAGAAGCAGTAAGTGCCGTGTTCTATGTACATAAAAACACACCAATATTCACTATAGACAAAAGTATTGGGACACCAGACTTTCCCAGCCGTATGTGGTTCTTCCCCAAACTGGTGTACCAAAGTTGGAAGCACACGATCATCTATAGAGCTTCCAACCCTATTGAACAACTTTGGGACGAATGTGAATGCTGACTGCACCCCAGGAACCTCCTGATCTTCTCACCTACATCACAACCTGAGTTTACTAACATGTACCAGTTTGAGGAAGAACTCCATATTGTTGATGATACTGTAGTCCATGTGGTGCACCTGTAGAACATGATGTTTTGTAATAATAATATATTTTTGTAGGAAAAGGCTGAACTACGTGAATCACGCGCGGCGTTTGGCAGACGGAGACTGGATAGGGACAGAGAGTGACGAGGACGAGGAGAAGGAACAGAAAAAGCAACAGCAGGATGAAGCGGAAGACGAAGGGATGGAGGTCGAGCAACGCAGAAAGTTGCCAAGGCATTACGCCAACCAGGTCGTAACCCAGTGAAGATGTAGAGTATCTGTTAGGAACGATCTAGAGTAGGCTTACGCTTACGCTAAGCTTCGTATCGAAGGAAAACCCATCAGGATCGTGGATTTTTAAGTGGTTCTGCAGCAAATACGCATTAAACAGTTTCCACATCATTCTAATAGATTGTCTAATGACAGTCACAGTCAGTGCCGTTTTGGTTTTAAGAAATGAACACGTTTAATGATGTTTAATCCCTTCCTAATCCTTCCTCATCTGCATGTACATGCACTGGCAAGAGTTTGATTTGATACGGACGATTTTTCTTTTTTTTTTTTGTGCAGTTTTGGACAGTTTTGGATGCAGATTTTCTGCCTGAACCACAGAAAAACCACTAGACTGATGCAAAAATACACCGTATGCTTACGTGTCATGTGATGAAAATCCCCTGCTGAAATCTACCACTTAATGAACATTCTGCGTTTGAACAGCTGATGTTGTCGGAGTGGCTGGTGGACGTCCCTGTGAATCTTAGCGCCGACTGGCTGCTGGTGGTGTGTCCCGTCGGAAAGCGCTCGCTCATCATCGCATCTAAGGTTCGGACCGATCGCCTTCTTATCAACACGTTTACTTTGTTTTGATGTGTAGAAACGTCCCGATCTGCTTTCTCGTTTCTAATCTTCGTTGCCAGATCATTCTGGGGAAAATGTCTATAAATGTATTATTTATTCTGCTCTTTAAGAGCCACTATCCAAATTTAGATACACCCTGATTTCAGAAAGCATCCTTCCCACACGTGCAGTAGTTTCAGCTAATTATTAATATTAATTCTTAATAAGAACAAAAACATTGACATTTTCTTCAGCGGAGGAGGTAAGAAAAGACCACGTGATGGTAATAACCAGTGGTGAACAGTAATGAAGTAAATGTAATGTGTCACTGCACTTAAATAGTTTTTCTTGTATCTGTATTTTACTGACATTTTTCCATTTGTGGAGATTTTTTTTTGTAACTTCACTACATTTCACTTTTTACTTCATTTAGTGAAATCACTCGTTCCTTTTTATTAACGAGGATAAAAACGTAACTGGTGAAACACGCAGCGAGTCACCAATCAGTGAATCTACTGATCACCAACATACAGTTCAGCATCAGTTCAACATCAAGCAGAACATTTAGAGAGGAATAAATGATGAAGAAACTCCAGACTCGAACGCACCACAACACACGTGACCTCGTTTACACGTTTATATGAGGTAGATGAAAAGACGGTTTTGGGTTCATGATTATTGTAATAGAAATCAATCAGTGTTTAACTCAGTTGAGGGTTAAGGGCCTTGCTCAAGGGCCCAGCAGTGGCAGCTTGTTGGTGCTGGCAACTCGCCCATCCTCCTGACCCTCCCACACACACACACACTCCACCAGACGGTGCTCCAGAATATGATCATAAAGAAACTGGTCTGTAATGTACCGAAGGATGGAGACCCACATTTCGAAGGAACATAATGTGTTGCCATAGAAACAATAATGTATTATAATGAGCATGTTCATTAAAACATTGGTGTAAATGTTAATATGGTTCTGTTCTCATGGGGTATTTCTTTAAACATCTTCTCTGTAACAGCCTAGCTCTGTTGCCTAGCTACAACACTCGTTTCAGCTTTTCTCTCTGTTCTTTATTCCGTATTTCTAAGTCCATTCATGACTTTTACGTTCTCAAAGAATTGAAATGCAGCCAATGTATTTCAAGGGAGGCGGAAGCTCAGTGATCGAGACGTTGGACTTCTGATCAGAAGGTCATGAGGTCATGAATCATGTTCAATGCTACTGAAATTCTCATTCTGTTAATATTTATTGCTTTATTTTTGTATTTTTTATTTTTGTGTAATTATTAGGGCTCCACTTCATCGTACACTAAAAGTGGGTACTGTGTGAATCGTTTCCCTTCTTTGCTGCCAGGAGGAAACAGACACAACTCGGCGATGGGAAAAGGTTTGTAGTACGGGACTGAACGTATTTTTACGTACAGTTTGATTTAGAAATCCTACGTATTTGGTGGTAACGAGGTTTGGATTATGAATTCCTACAGATTATACCATCCTAGACTGCATTTACAGTGAAGTGGACAGGACCTTCTACATCCTGGATGTGATGTGCTGGAGGGGGCATCCTGTCTACGACTGTTCAGTACGTCTTATTATTCTGTAATCGAGATCTCAAAGCCGTCATCGTTTTTCTGATGCGAATCTCTAAATGTTTACTGACAGTCCGAGTTCCGGTTCTACTGGCTGCAGTCGAAGGTCGACGAGGTAGAAGGACTGTCGGAGATTTGCAAACGAAACCCTGTACGTTGCCTTTTAGTACTGAAATCTGTTTTCATCGTATTTTTTTTTTCACTCGAATGTAATTTTGTTTTCACCACACTTGTGCTTGTTTGCAGTTCCGTTTTGTGAGTCTGAACAGCATCAGCTGTACAGCGGAGTCCATTCAGAAGGCCCTGGCGCACGACTACAGCTTCAGCGTGAGAGCACCAGCATGTTGCGTTCATACGTGGAGTTGATAGAAATTCAGAATTTGTTCTCTAGAAGGAAAAAAAAAAACAAAAAGAAAAGAAATCCCAAATATTCAGAGATATGGTGTAGTAAACAGCGATTGCGGCAAATACTTAATGACGTGGGACAAATTAGAGGTCGGCTGATTTTACAGATCGCTAGGTTGATAGCTAGCCTTAGCCAATAAAAGATGAAAGAAATTTTTTTTTTTTATGTATACTGTATAAAAACAAAAACTACTCCATGTAAATATGAATTTATGTATGAATAAATATCTGCATCTAAACTATAAATAATAAATATATCGTAGTGCTCGCCGTGCAGCACGCAGTCTGCCTCTACGCCTCTAGAGGCCGCTCTCGTAATGACAGCGGAACCGGAGGCCGGAAAATCTATCGGTATGGATTTTCGGTCGACTTCTAGCGCATATACGTTTTAATAGGCAAGCAGATGAAAATTATAACGTGTACACAATTATGTAATGTTTTTTTTTATGCTTATTCATTACAAATATGTAACTTTTACTGTGTTCTTATTTTTTACTGTCTCTGACGCTTTTCATAATCACGGGCTCAAACGGACGAGAAAGCCCTATGAGAGTACACCATGCTTACATAACAGTCGCTATAGTTACCTTACTTACTGTATTATATTGTGTATAAATATTCATTATTCGCTGCGTGTACGCAGTATTCACTCTGCACTCCTGCCTCCAGGTGGACGGGCTCCTGTTCTACCACCGTGAGACTCACTACACCCCAGGCAGCACTCCGCTAGTGGGATGGCTCAGACCCTACATGGTGCCGGACATCCTGGGGATCGAGGTGCCGCAGTGTCCCCTTACCACCAAGCCGGACTACGCTACTCACCAGATGCAGCAGATCCTAGAGCACAAGAAACCTTCCGATCAGGTCCGGCCTGCGGATCAGAACGGGAGATACGAGCTAGAGCACCTCTCCACGCCCGAGACGCAAACGGGAAGCAGTGACCGGAAAGAACACATGGAGAGCTGATCATGGAGAGCTGATCATGGAGAGCTGATGACAAGAGGCTCAGCAGCTCATCGCTTTCATACCAAGAAATGTTGTCGGACTGAGTTTTTGGATTTATCTATTCATCGATATGATTTTAGATTAGCTTAAAGATGGCCTTTTTTTTTTTTTCTTCTCACTTTCCACTCTGCATAACAAACACGACGACAGCACGATGAATTCGGTCTTCGTTTTACCCATCAGTTAAACGTCCCAGACCGCTTCGAACATCGCTTCTTTTCTCGTCGTCTTCATTTTTACGTTCAAAATGCCGTAACGATTTACTCTTTAACACCAAAGCTTCAGGACGTCAAGAAGAAGCAAAGAAAATCCGTCGCGATTCGAAAGATGCTCGAATTATGTCGAGTTCACGGGACACCACGAATGATAGGAATATTCATGAATGCCTTTTCTGAAAAATTACATTTTGATATTTTAAATTTACAGCACCCTTGTAACCTGCGTTCTTACAAGACTTTTAATGCTATATTAATAAATGTATTTTATCCAGATGTTATGAATTTCTGAATCCCCCCCCCCCCTTTGTGTTTGTTTTTATGTTGTTTTTTTTTTTTTTTTTGGTTTTTGGTTTTTTTGAGAATTTTGCTTTAATCGCCAGACTGAATAAAAAGCAAGTCAGTCACACAGCAGTTTAATCAGAGTGATGAAATTTCAGCTAAAAGAAAGATATACCTTTATTCGTCCCACAGTGGGAAAATTTCTATGTTACAGCTGCAAAGAAAAAGAAATGTGCAAATATATAAATACAAAAATATAGAGACATAGTAAAAGTATATACATAACAGTGTATAAATACATAAGAAAAAGAGACATCCAATAAGTAGTTACGCTTCCAAACATATTGCACATTCATGGGTAATATTGTACATATTTTGGTGACTGGTTCACGGAGCAGCTCTGATTGTAAAGTCTAATAGCAGCAGGGAGAAAAGACCTTCTGTATCGACCTTCAGACACTCAGGCTGTAACGTAAAAACTGGAGCGAGACCGCGTTACAGTTTTTTTCGTTTCGCATGCGTTGTATTACAGAAAAGGAGGGCATTTTTTTGCATGCTGATGGGATTTGCTGCGTTCCTGGAAAGCAACCCGTGACTAATATTGAAACCCCTCTTTTTGTAAAGCCGCACGTCTTTCACATCACCTTCTAGACTGAGCGGTAAACTGGTTCTCTGTTTCGAAATGTGCCGCTGACTTTTTTTCCGTTTTCAGGCGTGACACAGAATGAGTTTATTTCCCTCAGATGTTTTTACCATCAGCTGGAAAGGAAAGTATTTCTCCTATGAACGGTTTTGAAACAATAACGGAACAATAAAGACGTCATTTTGTGTACAAAGTTTACAGATTTAATAAAAAAATTGTCACACACTGTATTGTACAAAGGTATTAGGATGCCAGCCATATGTTGTTCTTGAAACTTGTATCAAACTTCTTTTGATGCACTACCATGAACTTTTCCCTTCACTTGAATTAGGAGACCCAAACATGTTCCAGCATGACAATGCCCCTGTGTACAAAGCCAGCTCCATGAAGATCTGCTTTACTTGTTGTTGGAGTGGAAGATCAAGCAAATGAAGCCTAAATGTGGATGTTCAAAAAGCACACACCGATCTGAAAGGCAGGTGTCCACAAACTTTTGAACACAATGTAGTTGCAGTATTGTCAAAAAACCATTTGATCAAATATCTCATGGTTTCATGAAGATGTAGTGTGTGAAGGTTTGAGGTTACATTTTTTTTGTGTATTAATCACTACAATCACGTGTGAGAGTATGAGGCCACCACAAAAGTTTTATTTGTCATTTTTGAATAGTCCACTTTTAAACACAATTCACGTGGCATGAAGAATCACAGGTAGGTGGCGCTGTTTTCTGATAGAAAAAAAAAACAGTCGATTTGTACTTTTGATTTACAAAATGGAAGTGTACAAAAACTTTATTGTCAATCAAATTAAATGATGAAAATAAAACCAAACCAGGATGCGATAACTCTTGGGTCACTTGTGTCTCCTGAACATGGAGGAAATCAAAACTACAACCTATTCAATCTGATCATTATTTTATTTTAATACCAAAATGCATATTATATCCTGCTGGGAAAAACAAACCAGAACAATAGAAACCATTGTAGAAATATTTCATTATAAACACCACTGCAAGCCATCAGCTGTTAAGCATTAAACTGGTTAATGGTTTCCACATGGTTCGCATTACATGGTGTGTTTGTACACATCATTAAACCAGCGTCATCAAACCAATTAAACCAGTGGAGAAGCCGGAATCTGTGGGTTTAATGATCTCCCAATGGTCCCTATTGGCTTTGAGTAGATACCAACAAGCTGTCAGAGGTGTTCTTAGATGTAACATGCTACCAATTAGAAGCAACAAATTACCAGTACACACTGGAGCCAAAAAAAAAGCAAGTAACCAATTACAATAAAACCAATGCAAATTCCATTGTAACCATTCAAACCATTACAAATTCTAAGAGTTTCTATTGTTTTGTTGTTTTTTTTTCAGAAACGTATCGGTTATAATGAATGTTTTCAACGTGATGGGTTGTTATTTATTTCTATTTGATCATTTAGTGTTCAATTAGGGTCAGCGTCAGAGAGACCTGTATAAAATAAACAGTAAAGACAATCAGATCTTCAATATTTTCCTCTACTGTGTGTAGATTTAGGAATAATAAGTAAAGATTCAAGATGCAGTCATATGTACAGGAAATTGTGTCACCATACAATTCAACTTTTACTCTGGGAATCCTACAAGCAACCTATGACATAAATGAAGGACATGAGGGAAACAGACAAAGAGGCAAGACGTAAACGACTAGTTTCCACAGGGTTTTTAAGACAGAATCACAATTCCACGATTTACAGAGAAGACTGTAGAACTGAGCAAAGTCTTCTCTGAAGTGATAAAGGTTTAGGGTTTTGAGGGGGAGCCATTGTTGGCTCCTTGAGCAAGACCCAGATCCCTCTCTGCTCCAGGGGTGCTGTATGATGGCTGACCCTGCACTCTGACCCAAGTTGTCCTTCCTGAATGATATTAGTTCAGTAGAACAGAGCTGCAGCACACAGGAATCTCATACAGTGAGAATGAACGTCATCACTAAAGCAAGAAACCCAATAAACCCAATTCAACTCTTCTCCTTTCACTGGAGCCACAACTGCACCTCCACATACATCATCTCCAGCAGCTATTCACATCGTCACATCATTTATTATCAGTATTTCTTGCATGTTTTTCTGTATATCATGGTTTTCTTAAGGATTTAAAATAAAGGCAAATTGTGTGTTTTTGTGCAAATTCTACAGTCAAGAGAATGCAAGCTCGATACCGTTGGACTTTTTTTTACATGTATTTTTAGTTGAATGAGATTTGAAAATGCTTTAACACAGACAAAGAAGATGCTCTAAACGTGTTTACAGCAGTTTTCTTTGTAATTGTTCGATTTTAAAACAGTATATGGAGAGTCAAATCAAATCCCTGTGTTGAATCGACTCAATGAATCGACTCAATAAATCGTGACATTTTTTTTGTGTTTCCGGTTTCGAAACGCTTACGCGCATGCGCAGTACGAACGGTGCCGCTGCACCCGAGGTCAAAAAAATATTGTTGTTTTTTATGAATGGGAGTGGGCGGAGCTACATTGCTGGCCAACAGGGGGCGCGTTTATACACGTAGAGTCGCATTTCTGTGTCTGTACCGAAGCTGTAAAGAGGCAGAAAAAAAGCAGCGGAGAGGCATCCAGATGTTGTCGGAAACTTATTATTATTATTTCTTTTAACTTGTAACGCGGAGAATGCGTTTCCAGTTTCCGGTTTTTCGCATTTCCGGGTTGTGGATGTAAAGACGCAGGAGCACGAGGCAGCGGTGGCAGTCTGACGTCGTCTTAGTGAAGACTAGTTGGATTCATTGGGATTTTAAGTGTGTGTGTGTGTGTGTGTGTGTGTGTGTGTGTGTGTGTGTGTGTGTGTGTGTGTGTGTGTGTGTTATCT
>JAAIIK010000159.1:538228-555158 GCA_014706435.1 Silurus glanis
CACACACACACACACACACACACACACACACACACACACACACACACTCTGTGTCTGTCTCTCTCCCTCTCTAAAATAACAATAAACCGAGTATTATTCATTCATTCATTCATTTTCTCCCGCTTTTCCGTAATTCGGGTCGCGGGGGCAGCAGTCTAAGCAGGCCCCCGCCTTCGACTGCTGCCCAATCCTCACAGCACCGTCCCTTACGGTCCCTCCTGCAGGTGGTGAGCCCACGGGAAGGCGGCCCCACGTCACTCCGACGTCACGGACCTTGATATTTCCCTCGTAAGGGACCCCCGGAGCATAGAGGGTTAAGGGCCTTGCTCAAGGGCCCAAGAGTGGCAGCTTGGCGATACCGGGGCCCGAACCCCAGACCTTCCGATCGGCAACCCAGCGCCTTAACCGCTGGAGCCACCACTCCCCCAACCGAGTATTAATGATTATTATTTAGATTATCCCAAGTAAATGCAATCTGTAAAGTAGCTATGAGTGTATCTGCTAATATATAATATAACTACTGTTATTAGTGTGTGTGTGTGTGGAGCACACAAAAAATGCACAGTGAATAAGTGGAAGAAAGTTGTGTGGAGTCCAAATTTGACATTTTTGTCTCGAACAGAAGAGCGTACGTAAGACCAAGAACAGGAGCGATGGAAGTTTAATGGTTTGGGGTTGTTTTTTCGAGCAGGGAAGGTTTGAGATTTATTCCAGGTGAAGGTGATACTGAACTGTTGGAACCGACTTCACCGTACAACAAGACGATGAGCCGAAGCGCACGTCCGAGTTCTGTAAGCGTTATTTAGAGAGCAAACAGATGTCTGGAGTGATCTACATCATGGAATGTTCTGCTCAGTCAACGCACCTAAATCCTGTCGAGCTGCTCTGGGATGAAGTGCATCACACGAAAGAAATCTCCAACTAGTGAAGAACATCTTTAAGAAGTTTTTCATCTGAATGTTCAAAGGGAGGATTTTTTAATGGAAATAAAGTGGACCATCTGGACATTTATAGATTTGTTCGGTCAGTAAAATGAACATGCGTCTCTTAAAAACCATAAAACACCAGGTGTTTCCACACTTTTGATAAGCTCTGTATAATACTTTTAAATGTAAGAAGGGCTGATTTGTTCATGCTGCGAGTGGCCATGTTGTTTCGATGTCATTTGCTGAACTTCTCAGAAAAAGAAAAAAAAAAACATCTCGAGTTCCTGAGCAGGAAATCAGTGATCTTTCCTAGTTGCAGGTTTTGCCAATTTTGTGGTCAAAACTGCAGTAATTGCTTTCGCACCCCTCACCCCCCCCCCCCCCCCCCCCCCACCCCCCCGTTCCCCCCTGCGCTTGCTTCGTGGTGTTTTCGACACGCGGACAAGACAAGGTTAATAACAGGGTTGCCAGATTGAGCTGGTTTTAAAATTCTCCCTGGCCATAGAAGTCCATTTAGTCACGCATGATGGAATTGAATTGAAGTTTATTGATGTTTGGTTATTAATGCCGTCCTGAGTCTGACTTTCAGACCTTATACTGTTTATAATGCAATTTATCTAATAATCTAGTTTTTAGTGTGTTATAAATGGGTACTAAAACAATAGCTGAGAATGTTATTTATAGCGGGTGTTCATATCCTGCATTCTTTCTCATACATCTCTTCAAATAAAAGGAAATAAATATAATTACATGAAAATTTCCTGATAAACCCAAACTAGTTCCAGTACATCCAGCTGGAATGAGCGCTCCTGAGCACAGAAACCCTCATGACTAAAGGAGGTATTTAGAAGATCCTGAAGTCTCCATTGTATTGCATGGCACACAGTTTGAGAAAATGAGTCGTCCTGGATTCCCTATGGAGGACAAACTCCTTCGTGACAACAGGAAGAGCTGAGGACATCTGTGCGTAAACAGGATCTATTTCCTTTATATATTTTCACACACAAACTGTCCACTTTCTTAACAGCACCTTGTCACTATCATGTGTTTATCTAATCAGCCAATCGTGTGGCAGCAACACAAGGCATAGAAATCCTGCAGGAACAGGTCAAGAGCTTCAGTTACATCAAACACCAGAGTGAAGATGTTAACCGGGACATGGCTGTAAATGGGCTGATTTGATCTTCTGAATGATGGTTCCAAAAACATGATCAATCACGGCACTCTGCGAATTCCTCAAATCATTTTGAATGCATAATTTCTGACAATGGTGGACTGAATTGTGAATGGTGGACTGAATTGGTGGACTGAATTGTGAATGGTGGACTGAATTGGTGGACTGAATTGTGAATGGTGGACTGTCTCCCCTTCCTCATTGCGAAGTGCTAATTCGAGGGTTAGGACTCTGGGTTATTAATTGTGAGGTCCGAGGTTCGAGCCCCATCACCAGCAAGCCTCCACTGTTGTCCTTTGAGCGGCGACCTTAATCTTCTCTGGATCAGGGGTGCTGTTTCATGGCTGATCGCAGCTTCCTAACAAGCCTGGATCCCATGGAAGAAAGAACTTGACTGTGCTGTAATGTATGTGTGACAAGCGAGCTTCTTTTTCTCGGTCTGCTTTTTCAGAAACGACTAAGGTTAACAAAGAATGGTGCAAAAATACATTGTGGCATTTCTTGAGTCTGGTTCCTCTCAAGGTTTCTTCCTTATGCGATTTCGGGGGGTTTTTCCTTCGCCACAGTCGCCTTGTTCATCAGGCTTGTTCATCATGGACAAACTTACACTTATAAAGAACTTATTCATTTTTTATCACCACATTATCTGTGTAAAGCTGCTCTGAGACAATGTTCATTGTTAAAAGCTCAATACAAATAAACATGAATTTCTTTGAGTGGAAACATCTTGTTGATGAAAGGTCAGAGGACGTTGGTAAATACCAATCTATTTCTGTATAATTATTAGTAGATGCGCTAGACTTTTAGAAAGTGGCCAATCGTTTGTGACCAGTATTTGATATGTAGATTGATCTCAGTTAGTCTCAGTTTCTGTTTTTGGCTGAGAGGATTGAACCCTGTTTGTACCTCATCTACCTCAAGGGCTGATTGTACTTCCTGAGAGGCTTTTGTGCTTTACCACAGTTGTAAAGAGTGATTATTTGAATTACAACAGAGTTCCTGTCAGCTCACACCCGTCTGGTCATTCCCTTTTGATCTCTCTCATCACCAAGGTGTTCAGGTTTTTTGCACCAGTCAGTCAAAATCCCAGGAGATCAGCAGTTTGTGGAGAAACTCAAACCAGCCCATTAGGTACCAACAACCAAGAAACAGTAAAGGTCACAGAGATTAGACGACTTCAGCTATTGACCTGTATCTGAATATTTTGATGCATTGTCTCATTCACGATTGGCTAATTCTATATCCAATAAACGGAAACCTATCTAGATTTAATTTTCTGATCATCAGTTCCAGCACAGAAAATGTCATGACTAATGCAGTGATTCAGAAGATCCTGAAGTCTTACAGCCCCATGGTTTCTTCTTTGATGTGTTGTGTTTGTAGATTTAAAATAAAAGCAATGTTTTCTTCAGCATGGGAAAGTTTTATATGTAGAACGATCATCCTAAGAAGTTTCTTATCTGACTTTCTAAGATTTTTCTGAGGTAACCGAAGGAGATCTGATGCTTGTGTGTGTGTTTTCCAGGCCACCAAACAGTTCCTGGAGGAGATCAATAAATGGACAAGTCAGCATGGAGTCTCTCCCCTGACCTGGGACGTGGCCGTGAAGTTCCTCATGGCACGAAAGTTTGACGTCCTTCGGGCCATAGAACTCTTCCACAGCTACAGGGTACGTTGGCTGAGCTTCTTCAAGAGCTCATCTTTGGAATTCTTAGATCGGATCGGCTGTATGACTCGGACAGTAGCTTCAACTCAGATTTATTTTATTTATTCAAATAGATTTTATATAAATGCACAGGTGCTACGCGTTATTGTTGTGATAGTAACGGCTCATACAAAAGACAATCGAAGAGGTTTATTTAGCATTTATGGAAGGAAATGCTGAAGTTTTCCCAGTTTAGGAATGTCTTCAGGGCAAAAGAGATTACTCTTCCTGGTTTCATGATCGAATGAAAGACAGAGAGTGAGACTGGTTAGAGAAGAGCTATTTATTGTGACTGTAACGTAAGTGAGAACAGAAAGTAACTCGTCTCTCTGATGTTCTGCAACATATAGTCATAATCGTTGTGGTTTAAGTGGAATTACACCCAACAGACTGTCTTGAAGTGTTACATTACTTGGAAATGACACTTATTTCACAATTTTTCAACATAAAAAAACAAAAAGAGCCTTTAATCTGAGACAGTCTTTTACACCACACGATGAGTCTTCACAAAAACAACAATCAAACCAACCCACACAATTATACAGACTTCCCATTCATCACATTTATATTCTACTTAAAGCGTACCGGATGCACTATGAATGAGTAATGACTTCTAAATGCACTTTCCGGTGTCCCTCAGAAGATGATGGGTTTTCCTTTTCAGTCTAATTCCCCTTATGGCAGTCATTTTCCTACGAAGAACCAAAAAACCAAACTTGATCGAGGGCCGTAAGTAAATGTTGCATAATTCCAAACTGTAATATATTAAGAAATAAACCCTTCATATTTTTTCTTTATATTTATAAATTCCGTCTCAAAAATAAGACGGGGGGCGGGGGGCTTTTTAAAGACCAACTTGTCTTTTATGAAGAAAATGCTTTCATTTGATAATACTTTTCATATGGCATACCATATATAACCATTAATAACAATTAGCCTAGGCTGTCCATCTCATTGTGAAAAGAAAAACATGGCCATACCTGTGCCTGGAGTATCCAATCACAGAGCAGACTTTCATCTCAGGAGATGATGAGCTCAAAAAGACAGAAATGCTTCAAAACTTCAAAAGAATTGCAGCCGAGTCCAGCGACGACTGTCAGGCAGTCAGGAAACACGGCGTCTCGGAATGTAATGTCCCTGGCATTTATCTCCATGATTTTAAAATTTGCACCATGAGCTCGCCTCAGACGCTGGTTGACATTGCCGACTTTTGAACCCGGTATGTCACTCGTCATCATGCAGTCCAGGTACTGTAAACAAGCGTAGTTTATAGGGTACACAAATCTGGCTTACTTACTGACATCAGGACATTATGTAGGTTAAAATCAGTAGTTTTTTGTGTAATTGTTAAGTTCGAAATGAAGATCTCTTTTGGCCCTCTTTTCATATATTGGCATGGTGGACCAAATCTAGTCACCACGGGCCAACTTTGTCTTGCAGGCCCTACACTGGGCATCTCCACCTTAGGTTTCTACTTCTGGCCTGATGATTACAGATCTTATTCGAGCCGTTTTTATGACTGTGTCCATCCTAAATAGTGGACTGCAAGTGTTCAAACAACACCGGTCACAGTATAAACTTTCAGCAGAGGTAAGAACAGTAATCTCTAGTTTTGTGGATTGAACCAATGGAAGTCTTTTTTACTTACTTGTACCTACTAATTTTAATGAGATTATTTTATTTGGGGGATATTTTTACTTCACAACATTTGAATATTTTTCTTTTTCACTCCACTGCATTTCAGGAAAAACATGCCTGTGTGTGTGTGTGAGACGTTTTTACGTTTGACTTTACGTCTACATCCTCAAGCAGGAGATTTCAAATCTCATATAGCGAAAATTACTGGAAAGCAAGCGGTTCATCAATAAACGTAGACAAATAAGAGCTGCTATTCAAGCAGGAGAAAAAAGGTGCTGGTAGATGAAGCACCGCAGTGGCTGAACTGCATTACTGGAGGTTCATTTTCATCATTTTACACGAGCCCGTGTGGTAAACCTGTAAGAGATGTAGAGTGCAGCATCATCGCTGACCACTGGAGCAGACCCTCGATTCATTTTGCATAACTTTTTTCCCCCCAATATAGTGAGATCCATACAAACCAAAAAGGATTGTTTGAATCCACATCCATTTGAGCAGGACTCTAATCGAATGTCTAATGCGGGGGGGGGTATAAAAGTCCTGAGTGTAACTGTTTGAAATTGATCCGTTCATAGCAACCCTTATGAATTATTCATAACGAAATGGCAGAGCTGTTTATTTGGTTTCCGTGCAGCTCCGCTGAAACGGAGGGAAGAAAGTGCAAGTAAATCCCAATGAATTCCTCGTCAGCCTAGTTCAGTAAGGAGGAGAGAACGGAAAGTTCACCAGGCTTCTCCATTTCCGTTTAGAGCCATCAGCGAACGTTAATAGCCGTCAGTGATGTTATTTAGACAGGGAAGCTAAATTAGGTCTGAATCCGGGCCTGGTGTTCTCCCACAGCATTTCAGAATACAGCATTAGAGCTTTATGGTGGTGTATAAGCCCCATTTCTGGGAATGGTTTATTTTTGTAATGCGGTGGAAAAAAAAAAACGTTTCAAAACATATCACTGAATTTGTTGTGCTAATTATCCAGTCGTCATTAATCGAATCAGCTGTTGTTCGGCTGCAATCGCGTTCATGTAACGTCGATCAGACGTTTTTACGCAGGTCTCAGCATGAGAGCATGTTACCATGCGGACTCTGCATCAACAACGCCTTCACACACAAAGCCAATCATGCAATGGGCACGGATGCACCCTGACTCCAGGAAAAGTAAATCTTCCTCTTTGACATTTCTACTTGAGTAAAAGTACTGAAGTTCTGCCGGTTGAATGGATTTGAGTATTAAAAGTGATCTATGAGAAGCGTATGGGATTACTTTTTAATAGATACACAGTCGAGCGAAAATCTTACACACAATGTAGTAAAGCAAAAGTCTGTGAAATTGTTCTAAAGTACGGTAACAAACTCTGCACCACAGGTTCCTACACTAAATGGACGAAAGCCACAGTAACACTCGTAACACAGTAACTGTATTTAGTTTGTTAACAAAAAAAAACTGTTCTTGTGGTTCAACTACGTGTGTTTAGAGGAACTGCTACCACTGTATGGCTGAAAGTTTGGAGACACCTGACCATAAGACCAGAAGAGCATTTCACATTTCGTTCCCATTCGCTGTTCTGAGAACCTCCACCACGCTGGGAAGATGTTCCACTAGATTCTGGAGTGCGCTTGTGGACATTTGTGTTCATCGGCCACTGATGAAGGTGATCTGAGGAGGCTTGGGGTGCAGCCCGCGTCATCACAAAGGTGTTCAGTAGGCTCGGTTTGGAAAGGTCAGGTGTCCCAATACTTTTTTACCTGTAGTGTGTATACTTCTGTTCATTCACACACGATCATGTAGGATGTGGTCGCATCAAAGTTTCCCTTCACTTGGAGATGTTTAATCTCGTGTATAAACTAAATATAAATCTAATTACAAACCAGATAAATACAAACCTGATCCTCCTGTGTCTTCTCAGAAGCATTTGTCCTGCATGCATGCGTGGCTTGTATAATATCTGGTAGAACATGTGATGGTGTTTAAAGAAGCTGTGGGTGATCACATACTGAACAGATGGCAGCAGGTCGCGTGGGCTGAAGGCCTCCACTGGAAAGAGAAATAAAGTCAAAGACTCGTTGTGTCATACGGATTTCGAACCTTCTGTGGATTTCATTTCTCAAACCTTTCGTGTTTATGCGCTTTTCGTTTTTTTTTAACTCGGATGGTTGTAAAGAACCCGCTTTGATCTTTTTCAGAAATGATTTCAGTTGAAACAAAGCGTTTCACGTGATTACGATTAACTAACAGCTCGTGGAAATGACAACAACAAAAGGAAATGCGAATGCTAATGTAGCTGTGATGATTTTTTCCTTCTTCTTCTTGTTGCAGGAGACACGTCTGAAAGAGGGCATTGTTAAGTTACAGCCACAGGAGGAGCCGCTGCGCTCGGAGCTCCTAAGCGGGAAGTTCACGATCTTGGTAAATATCGATTCAGTGATCTTTCCTTTATACACCCTGGGAGTATTAATGATCCAGTTTTTACAGATAAAACTACGGTGGCCGAGAAGTGCAAAACACATTAACAAATCCAAAAACACATTAACAAATCCGAGAACAAATTAACAAATCCAAAAACACATTAACAAATCCAAAAACACATTAACAAATTTGAAAACACTAACAAATCCAAAAACAAATTAACAAATTAGAAAACAAATTAACAAATTAGAAAACACATTAACAAATCCGAGAACAAATTAACAAATTCAAAAACAAATTAACAAATTCAAAAACAAATTAACAAATCCAAAAACACATTAACAAATTAGAAAACACATTAACAAATCCGAGAACAAATTAACAAATTCAAAAACAAATTAACAAATCCAAAAACACAACGACAAATCCGACAAACCGGAAAAGGTAGGTATAGTTTGCGAATGGAAACTTACAGATCATTGGACGAGACACCTGTCACTCACCTGTATATCTTGACTGACAGGTGTCTTTGTCCAATGATCTGTAAGTTTCCATTCACAAACTATACCTACCTTTTCCGGTTTGTCTGAATTTTGTCGTTGTGTTTTCGGATTTGTTAGTGTTTTCTAATTTGTTAATTTGTTTTTGGATTTGTTAATTTGTTTTCGGATTTGTTAATGTGTTTTGCACTTCTCGGTCACCGTATAAAATTCACCAGCCAGAACACTGAAAATCACCGTGACACGTGACGTGAATGATATTGTTTTGTCATAACGGCTCCTGTGAAAGACACAGGACATATTAGGCGTGAGTTCTTGAGGTTGATGTGTTGGGAGAATGTGAAATGGTCAGCTGTAGGTCAGTCTGGTGAAAATCTTCAGGACACCGAACAGAACTGAAGGTCGGGGGTTCAAGCCCCGGTTTCGCCAAGCTCCCTCTCTTGGGCCCTTGAGCAAGGCCCTTAACCCTCTGTGCTCCAGGGGGGTCGTATCATGGCCGACCCTGCGCTCTGACCCCAGCTTCTGAGCAAGAAGAAGCGAAGAACGAATTTCACTGTGCTGTAATGTATATGTGACAAAGGCTCTTCTAACTTTTGCTATGTTTCCACACGAACGGTTTTGAATTGCCGGTTTAAACGTTTAGCGATTAAACAATTGTTTTCCGGTGGAGTTTATTTATTTATTTATTTTTTTTCATACCCGAGTGAAGGAAGGACGTCGTGAATAAACGTGCGTTTGAATTTCGTCGCTTTTATATGCATTTATTTAGATTTTTTATCAAACAGAATCGCGCTAATAAAATTCAGTGAAACGAACTTGCGTTAACGCGTTATTAGCGCGATCGTTTTGACAGCCCTGATACGTTTAATCGTAATATTGAGATCGGATTTTATATTCAAATTTGTCCTCGGAAGCCTTTCGGTTTAGAAGTATTTTTGCGTCGAGTTGCACAAGGTTTTTATTTTATATAAATATAGTTTCACCTCTAATTAAAAATGCTGCGTTTCATTTCTTTTAGCGTAAACATTTCTATCATTGCTGTGTCTTTTGGATAAATATCCGATTGTACGTGTTTCACCTGCTGGTTCACGAAAAATACTTCTAATACCGAAAGGCTTCAAAAATCCCTCATTTCTTGATATTACCATCGTACGTGGAGAAGAGTGACAGGAGTGATTTGTGATAGAAGGGTATCTGCAAGAATGAAAGGGAAAATGTATAGGACTGTGGTGAGACCTGCGATGTTGTATGGATTAGAGACCGTGGCATTGAGTAAAAGACAGGAGGTGGAGCTGGAGGTAGCAGAGCTGAAGATGTTGAGGTTTTCGTTGGGAGTGACGAGGATGGACAGGATTAGAAATGAGTTTATTAGAGGGACCGCGCATGTAGGATGTTTTGGAGACAAGGTGAGGGAGGTGAGATTGAGATGGTTTGGACATGTGCAGAGGAGGGACATGGGGTATATCAGTAGGAGAATGCTGAGGATGAAGCCACCAGGAAGGAGGAAAAGAGGAAGGCCAAGGAGGAGGTTTATGGATGTGGTGAGGGAAGACATGCAGGTAGTTGGTGTGAAAGAGGCAGATGTAGAGGACAGGGGGGTGTGGAGACGGATGATCCGCTGTGGAGACCCCTAATGGGAGCAGCCGAAAGAAGAAGAAGAGGACGACCATCATACGCAATAAAACAAAATATTATTATATAATACACACCGATCAGATTTCTGCTGCACAGGAAGTGATATCTCAACTCATTTACGCTGTGAATCAGAGATCAGATTTCAATGGAAGAGACCTTCATGTTTAAGAGGATTATTTGTATAGTCAACCATCAGTTACTTTTTTTGTGTATATATATATATATATATATATATATATATATATATATTTTTTTTTTTTTATTTCAATAATAAGGTGATAAGGATCTGATGACAAGTGGAGCAGTTATTCCGAGAGATTGTGTAATCGAAAGCTGTTTGGAAACGTCTTCGTTTACTGATATCGAATCTTAAGCGAATCGTTCGAACGGCAAAACCGCCAGCACGCACAATTACTCACTGGCAGCAGGATGTAACGTGCAGGTCGAATAGGAACCTTCACCGCTGAATATGAGTCATGAGGACACTTGTCAGGTCGATCAGCATGTTCACAGGAAATGCTGGAACTGTCTGAGTGCTGTCCGGGTGTGTCGGGGAGGAAAGCGAGGCCCGGTTCAGGGCTCGGTGTTAACATTCATCACAGGCTGTTCTCGGGGCTCGTGATCACGCTTTGTGTCAAAAGCGATGTCACTTCATTTAATGAACTTCTATTCAAGATTTGAAGAAGTCATTTGGCACGAATATCCAGCAGGGCACCTTAGAGAATTCAGGAACCAGAAGCCGATTTACTTCACTTCATATGTATTATGCTGAATTATGGTTAGATGTATTTAGATGACGACGCTGGACATTATTCCTTCAGCTGTTCCTGTGTGGTCCTGCTTTCTCAGATGCTGTGTAAGATATCTTCAATTATAGAGATTTGAAGAAAATGATCAGGGCCACCAGACGTTCAGACTTACAAGAAGATTCTCCGAACAGAGCCTGAGACGAGCGCGAGATGATTATTATGACTACGGTCTCTGATTTATGCAGTGCCGAGACACGAGGATTCTACAGGCCTTCTCGCTATCTCTCTATCTCAGTCTCTCTCCTTCCTCCTTTGTCCTGGAGCTCACTGATCGATAAGCGTGCTCTGTTCTTTTCTTCCTGTCCTACATCCTGCCAGCAGTATTTATATCCTTTTATCCCCACTGTCTGGGTTTTTACTTTAGCCACCTTATGTCGCTGTTTCCCAAACTCGCACTAATGACTGTAGATTCGAAGTCTTATGTTCCACTCATTCTGAAATTAGCTTCAAATGATTATATTGAGTAAGAGCTGATATTATGTTGGAGACGCTGCTGGAGCTCGCCGAGGGGGGAAGGAGGCCGTGACATGAACGTGTTCCGCATTCAGTGGTCAAATTATTTTTAGAATTAGCACAATGCGTTCATTTCAGACAGCGTCCGAGTAAACACTCACGGTCAGGGTATTTATTTTTTTTGCCTTCGTCTCTTCCGCCTCCCTGTGGACGTATTAAGAATGTCACTTTTGCTACATGATGTCATTTCTTATGATGTCATCGATTAGCCACTTTCTCAGTTGGGATCATTATCCGGGTGATTTCTTAAAAAAAAATTAATTTGGGGTTCGGGATCACATGGAGACATGGACAATAGTATTGGGGCACCTTACTTTTCCAGCACCATGTGGTTCTTCCCCAAAATGTTACCACACAGTTGAAGGCACACAATTGTCTTTTGGATGTGATAGGCTTAAACCCAAACCTGTTCCAGCATGACAATGCCCCTGGGCACAAAGCCAGCTCCATGAAGATAGTCTATGAAGAAGAAAACGGGAAAAGCAAATGCGGAATGGGATGTCGCAGGAGCAGATCTACTGGGGTGGCACAGGGTGGCAACTGCCAGTGTAAGAAAAAGCATCTGCCACCTCAGCACTGGTATCCCAATGTCCGATTTACAGCAGTATGATGATATAAAACACCGTAAACAACTGCAAGAAATCTGGTCTTTCTATTAAAGCGTAGTCCGAACAAACGATTCTTATGAACGCATTTGTCCGGCGATACGCTGATTTAAATGTGGATTCTGTTTGTTACGAGTGTTTTTGTCTTTCCAATCCAGATCTCAGGTTCAGGTAAAGTCAATCAAACGTCAGTCTTTTTTTATTCATTTTTTTATAGACCAGTATAAAAATGTGTGCACCAGTGTGTACCAGAAGAACCATGCAAGGATGCTAGCTTCAGTGTTGCCACCCCTGATAATTCTCTTGCCACGCTCTTGCCACCCCGTAAACACTAGATCTGCCCCTGAATGAATTTTTTTTTGGTGTATATTTGACTTTGAGTGTGTGTGTGTGATTAAAAACTTGTGGTGTGACGTTTACCGTTTTCAGGGAGTAAGAGACCCTTCAGGTGCCTCCATCGCTCTGTACACGGCTAAGCTGCACCACCCGAATAAAACAGGCAACCACGTGGTGCTCCAGGCTTTGTTCTACCTGCTGGACAGAGCGGTCGAGAGGTCAGTGTGAACCGTTTTATATATATTCATACACAGCATTCGATGTGCAAACACACGGGTCAGTCAGTCGTTGTCCTGTAGCATCGCGCCGCATTACGGGTGACCGTAAACCGAGGTCACATACAGAGCGAAGCGTTTCCTAACAAGCTCAAGGTTTCGATAAACGGGCTGAGGAACAAGATGAACGGGAGAAGAAACCGTTTAAATAGGAAATATAAGGAAAAACAGCACGAATTTACACCAACGATTATGATAGAGAGAAATGGTGCTAATACGCATGTTATTCAGACACACTCTTTCTCTCCGTAATTCAAATAACTGTGATATTATGGCCCTTCTTTATCTCCGGGTATGATTTTAATGATTCTAAATCGAATGGTATGTAAAGTCAAAATTTACCTTCTTTTTTTTTTTTTTTCTTTTCTTTTTCTTCAATCTGCCATTTTGGTGCTAAAAACATTAGTAAAGGGAGATGGAAGGCTCTGGGGTACTGAACGGTTCAAGCCCCGGTATCGCCGAGCTCTTGGGCCCTTGAGCAAGGCCCTTAACCCTCTGCCCTCCAGGGGGCGCTGTAACATGGCTGACCCTGCGCGCCGAGCCTGTGCTATGCAATGGAAAGAGTTAATCTGTGCTGGAAATTACACGTGACGAGGATAAAACAGCTATTCTTTTCGACTTTCTTTTCCATTACTAGCCATGGATTATCCGTTAGATGTACAAGAATGAAGCCCTGGTAGTGTATGAATGCCAGCTACAGCTCGAAACACACACACACACACAAACACCAGTTGTAAGTGTTTGGTCTCTCGTTGCAGTTTCGAGACGCAGAGGAACGGTCTCATCTTCATCTATGATATGGCCGGATCCAACTACACCAACTTCGAGTTGGACTTGAGTAAGAAGATCCTCAATCTGCTCAAGGTTACTTCCTTTATTTCTATTGTTTTTCTTTCATTTTTAAACAGACACGCAGTCACAAAGGACTGATTTGCAGGTGAACACAAAGTTTAATGTTTATATGTAAGAAAAATTCAAGGTCAGGGGAAATGGAATACCTGGTATCGACTTGTGTCGCGTTAAAGGAAGCATGTTATTATTATATTATGGGTTTCGAATGTAGAATCTAGATTGCGTCGTACAAGGTTCCAGTTTCTCTTGCGTCGTCCTTCGCAGGGTGCGTTTCCTGCTCGGCTCAAGAAAGTGTTGATCGTCGGCGCTCCCGTGTGGTTCCGAGTGCCCTACAACCTGCTGAGCCTGCTGCTCAAGGAGAAGCTCAGAGAACGGGTACGTACAGATCCAGCCTTCAACACCAGGTGGTCAGATCATGTATTCATCATCTGGACCACTGGAGAAAACAGAAATCACATTCAACTACCATAGATATGATAAATGGACACATTATATAACTATAGACACATTGGACATCCATAGATACATTAGTTTATTTAGTCTAATTAGATTAGATTACCATAGACACATTAAATGACTATAGACACATTTGGCAACCGTAGATACATTTGTTTACATCGTCTTAGACACATCTGAGTACCATTTGTATATTTGATTATCATAGACACCTTTGAGCACCATGTATACATTAGATGGACACATTTGGGTCCCACCGACACACTCCACTACCATAGAAGCATCAGATGGACACCACCATGGAAACAGTAGATCACTGTACACAACCATAGATACATTAGCTTAGTTAGTACGATACATTAGTTAGAAACATTAGATTAGACACATTCTACTACCAAAGATACATTAGATGGCCACATTAGATTACTATAGACACATTGGACAACTATAGATGCATTCGTTTCTTTAGTCTAATTAGATAAGATTACCGTAGACATATCCGACCTCCATAGATATATACAAATTAGATTACTATAGACGCATTGGACAACTATAGATGCATTAGTTAGTCTAATTAGATTGGATTACCATAGATACGTCTGACTACCATGGGTGTAATAGATCATTATAGACACATTCCAATACCAGAGATACATTAGATGGACACCTGGACACATTTAGCAACCATAGATACATTATTCTAGCTATTTAAAATCTAATAGATTACCATAGACACGTCCAATTACAACGTATACCTTAAATTACTATAGAGAAATGACTTTATAGCATTTGTGCTCAACGAAAATAACATCATTTAGCTATTAGGATTAAAGTTCTTTTTTTTATTGATGGCCATAGACGGAGTACGAAACACACTTTTTTTTCGCAGGTTGTTCAGCTTTTTCCCGTTCTCTTATTGCAGGTCCAAATGGTGAAGATGACCGATCTACGGCAGCACCTTCCCAGATCCTGCCTGCCCGAGCACCTGGGTGGCTGCTTGCCTTTGGACGTCCACGGCTGGAACCAGCGTCTTCTGGCCGAGCAAAACGGCCGCGTAGATCCTGTGGACGAGCTGCTGGGTATCCCGCTGGCGACCTCGGCGATACACACACCAAGCCCCGACGCTATGCGACTCCCCGAGTTTAACGCTCGCCTGGCTCGAGCACAGCGAAGCGGAATTTACTACGAGTATGAAGAGCTCCGTAAAGAGCCACCCTCCGGAACCTTCCACTGTGCACTGTGAGTACCGAGGGTATCCCGATCCACAGCACATGGTTATGGGTTCAACCAATATGGCGGGTCAATAATTAATATGAAACATTGCTCAGTTGAATTCAGTCCAATTAATAGTATAGGAAAAATGGTTGAAATGTGTATTGTGTGGTCATTCATGCTCCTAAATGAACTGTGTTAGCTTAGAGGTTAATTGGACTTTGGATCCAAAGGTTGCGAGTTCAAATCCCAGCCAACTTGCAACTTGCAAACTCCCAGCAACACCAACTTGCCAATTCTGGGCACCTGAGAAAGGCCCTTAACCCCATAACTGCTCAGTTGTGAGAGTCTCGATGATCTTTCTCAGTAGCTGCTTTTTTACACCCTCAGGGCAGCCTACAACCAGGAGAAGAACCGTTACGGCGACGTCCTGTGTCTCGATCAAACCCGTGTACGTTTGAAAGCCAGGAGAAATGAGGTTTGTACAGAACCGAAAGCTTTTACCTTCAATTCATATTTATATGTATTTTTTTTAATCGGCTCCTTTTTGTATTAGTGAAATGCTGTATTGTCTTTACAGAGATCGGACTACATCAACGCCAGCTTCATGGACGGCTACAAGCAGAGGAACGCGTACATCGGAACTCAGGGTACAGCCGGAGAACGGTTCCGTGTGTGATGTTTGTTTAGAGCTTTAGCGAGGCGTTTGGGCTTTTTAACGACGTGTCTGTGCGCAGGGCCGCTGGAGAAAACCTACGACGATTTTTGGAGAATGGCGTGGGAGCAGAACGTGCTGGTTATCGTCATGACAACAAGGTGAGATATGAGTCAGACGGCAAACGCGAAAAGGGCTTGCGGGGACGGAGGCCTGCAGCTGAGCTTTTGTTATTTCGGAGAAAAATGCGTGATCTAATGACAGCCCTTAACTTTCCATGCAGTTGTGTGGGATGTGTGGCTCCAGTGATCGGTGAATTGGAGAACTAATGTTCCTGTGTGTGTGTGTGTGTGTGTGTGTGTGTGTGTGTGTAGGACAGAGGAGGGTGGCAGGAAGAAGTGCGGACAGTACTGGCCTCTGCAGGAAGGAGGACAGGAAGTTTATGGACACATAGCTGTGGTCAACCAGAGAGTGGACAACCATTCCCATTACAATCAGACCTTTCTAGAGCTGCATAACACGGAGGTAACACACACACACACACACACACACACACACACACACACACAAGGAATAAAACATCAGGCTTTTCTGTGCTGTTCTTGGGAAATAATTGTGAGGAGGTGTGATGGTTACCTGTGTATCATGTCATTTTCCAGCATTATACTTCTTCATTATGGTTTAAGTTACGTCTAACGTTCTAGAGCAGCGCTCCCCAACCTTTTTTTTCCTTTTCATGCTCATAACTAAACACCACAAGGTGCATATCATATTCTAGTATATGTTTTATATGATTTAAGGGGAACAGGTAGCTTAGCGGTTAAGGCATTGGACTTTGGATCCGATGGTATTGAGTTCAAATCCCAGCCACATCAAGCTGCTACTCCTGGGCCCCTGAGCAAGGCCCCTTAACCCCCATATTTGCTCAGTTGCAAAATGTTAAAAGTGTGGGAAATTGGCACAAGCAGAACTGGTGTTTTTAAAAAATAAAACACTGCAGCCTGTGAAAGTAAATAAAATTTATATAAAATTAACATATAAAAAGTTTGTATTTCGTCTGTACAGCGTGGTACCTGAATGATCCACGGCCCAGTACAAGGGGTTCAGGAGTAGCAGCTTGTCTTATTTTCTAGAGACAATTATCAGGACAAACCTTGCAGTCTGAAACTATCCAGTCAGAATAGAGAATTATGGTTTATCATATACGTATACCACAACTATAATATATACCACAAC
>JAAIIK010000159.1:565158-577971 GCA_014706435.1 Silurus glanis
ACCACAACTATATTATATACCACAAATACATACACCACAACTATATTATATACCACTAATACATATACCACAACTATATTATATACCACTAATACATATACCACAACTATATTAAATGAGTTTTGCTTCAGGGCATGTTACAGTTGCCCCCTTAGTTACGATGGTTCAACTTGTGATTTTTGGATCTTACGATGACAATAACGCTACGAAAAAGTTTTACAAATATTTTACGTTTCCCAAACTGATCATAATTCCTGAGACTCTTGTGTAGGCTAGGCCATGTTTCGACTTATTATATTTTCAAGTTACAATAGGGTCATCTACCTGTAATATAACAAAGTGAAACCATTGATGTGTCTTTGTATACATACTGAAGTACACTGTCTTTCTCGAACGCTTCTTGGCTTGTGTTCCCCTTAGACATGTGAGCAGAGGCAGGTGAGCCACTTTCAGTTCCTGTCCTGGCCCGACTACGGTGTTCCCTCCTCAGCGCTCTCTCTGCTCGACTTCCTGAGCACGGTGAAGAAACAGCAGCTGAGGGCGGTGAAGGCTCTGGGCTCCCAGTGGAGAGGTCATCACCTGGGCCCACCAATGGTCGTCCACTGCAGCGCAGGCATCGGCAGGACTGGTACCTACCTCTTTACACGATTATTTATACAATATCAAATAAGCGAGTGCGATTATACAGAATATCGTATGTATTTGTAATCGTAATTTGGTATAATTGTAATTGTTTTTATGGAGTTTTATAGCGGGTGGTTTTGGAACGAATCGTGGATTAGTGTACATATAAAATAATAAATAAACTGGATGTGTAGCTAATGAATTAGCAACTATGCGTATAAACCATGTAGTAAAATATGAATCCAGTAAAAGCTCCCTTTAAACTTTCACTTGAGTAAAAGTACAAAAGTATTTGCCTTCAAACACTGTTTGATTTCTACTACAATTGAGCCCAAAACCTCAAATCATATACAAATATGTGATTTTTTTAATTTATTTTTTTTTAGGCACGTTTTGCGCTTTGGACATCTGCCTGTCTCAGCTGCAGGACGTCGGGACTCTGAACGTGTGCCAGACGGTGAGACGCATGAGAACTCAGCGCGCCTTCAGCATCCAGACACCCGAACAGTATTATTTCTGCCACACTGCCATCCTGGAGCACGCCCAGCGTAACGGACAGGCCGCGGCGTCTACTCAGTGAGAGACGGAGTCCGTCGGTGGCTCCAGAATCCGAAACATTTGCCGCAGACTCTCACAAACTCGTGTCTCCCAGACAGTCGCTCTAAGCACAGTATTTTTTTTTTTTTGACTCGTAAAATTGCTGATGTGTTTAAAAAAAAAAAAAAAAAAAAAAAGAGTGCCATCATCATAGCAATCCTAGCCAATGCTGTTTAGCCAAGAGGCCTAAATCTCTGCTGGATCCAGCTGAAGACTCAGTACTTTCATGCGTACTTTCATGAGTATGTAGCACTATTCACACATGGACCATTTCCCACAATTACCCATGGGAAATATATATCCGTTGTCATTTTTTTGTAGCTTTTATATTTTACATCCTAAACTAGCTTCATCTGTCGGAAACAATGGGCCTCGTTTATCAGTCTTTGGTTAACTCTTTTTGTAACGTGTGTACGTTTTTTTTTTCTTTTCACTACCTGAACAATTTGTTCTTAATCCAGTTTGGATTTACTATTTAACATCATTTTTTGCATCGTAGCCATCTGCCAAAAAAATTAAAGATTTATATACTGACGATCAGAGCAGACGATATAAAAAAAATACTGTAGCCTTTTTTTTTGTAACAGATTGGATTTTTTTTTTCTTACAAATTCTGCTCGTGGGATTGGACAGCCACGTCGTCTATTTAACATCTTTAGGCGTCTGCCTTGCTTTTTCGGGCCAGATGTTAACGAATAAAAAAACACCCCCTTTTGCTTGTGTAATTGCTGTTGCTAATATTACCAGTGTGAAAGTATCTCTCGAGTCTCTGGTTTTCTTTATAACCGCGTGAACGCACTTTCAGTCACGTGTTCGCGGCGTGCATTCACCGTGTCTGTAACAGTAGAAGAGTATAACACCGTGTAACTCCATATCGCTGATATAACGTCTTTTTTCAGATATAACGTGGTGTGAAACGATGCAGTTAGTCGTAAAAAATGACCAGTATGCAAAGTAAAAAAAAAAAGTCCCTGTTTGTGTCGGTCACGTTTCACAGTATTAATCACGTAGTTTCGTTCTTGGGTATGTAAACCATTGCTACTCAATTCATATTGAATTTGCTCGTAGTGAAGCGTCTTGTTAGAAAAAAAACACTCGAAAGTGTAGTAATCTAGAAGTCGAACAACAAAAAATGAACCCACTTTATTTTTCTATTATACTCCCACAAACTCTTTCGTTTGCAAAAATCGCTACGTGTATATTTTTCTTTCTTAATTCCGTAACTTTCGTAACGTTCCTATGATCTGACGGTCACGTGATCCGCGTATGTAATCCATAGTGCCATGCTGTCTGCGTATATCCATGTGGAACACTTGAATATGAGACCAAGTTCTTTCGATTTTGAAGGGGACGTGCGTGACGTGTGAGGCCGTGCTGAAAGACTGAACTCGTTCCCTGGTTCGGGGACCGATGGACTCTTGTAGACTAAGAATTCCAAGTTGCTGTTTAAAAAGAAAACAAGATTAAACAGATATCATTTCAACAGACCGTGTCTTTGTGTTGATTGGTTTGTTTTTTTTTTGGTTGAGATCATATACATGTAATGTGCAGGTACACTGTGCAGCCAATAGTATGTGGACACCTGATCGTCACACCCAGCTCAGAACATCTCATTCCAGATACTTTTGGCCATAAATTCAGTTTGCGGATCTTCTTGTAGATTCGTAGATTCATTAGTATGAGTTACATAAACCAGAGGAAATCTACAGAACATGGATCAAATATTAAAATGTGGAGGAAACCAAAGAACACAAATGAAGCCCATGAGATGTGGAGGAAGCTTTAGGACCTGATTGAACACCATCGACACACTGGAACCTAAAGGAAATGTTGGGACTTGGACTAAACCAGAGAGGCTGGAAAAAAAATTATCACCAGAAGAAAACCAGATGACTTGGAAGAATCCAAAAGATTCTATAACAAATATTAGAGCCTGGAGGAAACGTTAACCCCAGGAGGAAAACAAAGTAGCTGGAGAAAGGTAGGGGTCCTGGAACAAACTTTAGAACCTGGAGAAAGCCAGAGGAGCTGGAAGAAATGTTGAAACTTGAAACAGTTTAACCTGGAGGACATTAGAAAACGGAGTGACCAAGAGAGAATTTGGAAGACACTTTACGATTTGAACTGACCCTGAGAACCTGGAAGAAACGTTAGAACCTGGAGAAAGCCAGAGGAACTGGAAGAAATGTTGAAACTTGAAGAAACCAGAAAAGAAACTTTATAACCTGGAGGACATTAGAGATCGGAGTGACCAAGAGAGAATCTAGAAGACACTTTATGACTTGAACTGACCCTGAGAACCTGGAAGAAACATTGGAACTTAAGGAAACCAGAGGACCTGCAATGAACCAGAAAACCTGGATGAAATTTAGTACCTGAAGAGAACCAGAGGACCTGGAAGAAACTTAAGAACCTGTAGTGAACCAGAAAGAAACTTAAGAACCTGGAGTGAACCATTGAACCTGAAAGAAACTTAAGAACCTGGAAAGAACATTGGAACTTCAGGAAACTATAGGACCAGGAAGAAACTTGAGAACCTGAAGTGAACCTGGACAAAAGCCTTCACCAGTGGTGTGTTCACTTTTTACGTCATTCTCCCAGTCGTTCTGTTCTACTAAGTTCCTGTGGGTTCTGTCAGTATTTGGCGGCACTTTTTCGAGTCGCCATGACGTCACCCACTTCGCCGGCCAATCAGAAGGCATCGGGGGCGTGTCCAGCGATTTTGTTACAAACGCGAATCCGGAGTGAGAGGCTTCTTTTTCGCAGGTACGTAACATCTGGAGGAGAAAAACACCGCGGAATGTCCGAGTGTGTAGCGGGTACAGGGCGAGCGGGGGGTCCGGGGGGGATCCGGGAGCTGCGACACGGCGGCTCTCCGGTCGGCTAATGCGCTCGGCAAGGGCAGATACAGCTGCTCAGACTGCGAGGCGGCCGCTGAATCCGTGCCAAACACACGCGTTCACATCCAGGAGAGCTTTTCTCTGTGTGTGTGTGTGTGTGTGTGTGTGTGTGTGTGTGTGTGTAAAAATCTCCTCCGCCTTTAACCCGAACCCGCTCTTTCTCAGAGGGGTGATAGTTAACGGAGGGATGAGGAAAGAGGGAGGATGGAGTTGTGTTGTGTTGTGGAGTCGCTGTGGACTGTTTTCGTGTTAAATTCACGGGAAATAGTTTGAATCCGGATTTGGGGGAAGACAAGGCAGGACCATGTCGCGGGGTGCGTGTGGGACTCTGTTCCACTCCACAATCTATTGTTCGGCGGGACGGAGCTGTGACCCGTGTGTGTGTGTAAAGGAGACATGGGTGACTTTTTTTGGCCAGCGGATCAACCCATATCCACCGTTATATGTCGTATATCCGACTGAAGAGCCAAAATGTCGCCGACCTGCGCGAGCCCCGACCCCGCGGAGTGTGCATCGAGAAGGAATCCCGGCCAAAGTGATTGTGTTGACCCCGCCCCTCGTGGGAGGGCGCTGTTTTTCTGACGAATCGGAACGCATGAACTTAAACACCCCGCCCACTTGAAAGGCGGAATGGCCTGGAGTGTCAAGTGGGCGGGGAATTCGAGCTCGAGCGCTCTGATTGGTCCAAGCCTAAACACAGAGACAAACTGGGGGGGTGGGGGGGCTTGTGTTGTTTCTCTCGGCTTTCCGCCTTTCAAATGGGCGGGAGTTCGAGCGCTCTGATTGGCCCAAGCCTAAAAATGGAGAAAAGGTGGGCGGGGTTTGTACTGCTTTCCTGGCTGTGTATGTAAAACGTAGGCAGCGGTTAGGCAGCATAAGTTGGCGGAGAGTCACGTGTGAAAATAAGTTCAGGAAGTCGCCGTTTTTGTCATTTTATTTTAAAACAGAACTAATAGGGTTTAAATGAATCACCTGCTCCGCCTCATGTGTGGGGAAAAAGGCACGTCGGCCAACATGTACCCTATACACATACACGCATGCGCACTTTGAAATGGTCAAATGGATTTTTAAAGACGATTGTAACTGTATTTACACTCGTATATCAATCCTTAACATTGTTAATATCACGGGTTTAAACTTTGTATATGTGGGAGGGTGAGATTCTGAATGGCGGGCATGATGGGACGAACCTATGTAGACATCGATTCACGTGACTGGCGTTCAAACCGTCCAATCAGAGCGACCCGGATTGCGTCTTCCACTAATCACAGGTCTGGGCGGGCGTTAAGGAGAAAGCCACGCCTTTCGACGAAGAGCCCGACTGGGTTGTTTTCAGGAGAGATTTTTTTTCCTCCGTTTTTTGTATTGTTTTAGGAAAATATATATGTAAGCATAATTTTTTGGATTTTTTTTATCGAGCATGTCCTCAGGACGGAGAGCACACTCCTCTCTCACACACGCATGATTTTAGTGTCGAAACTGTGTGAAGTTGATGGGTTTTTTTGGGTGAAGTCGCGCTGGTGAAGCTCAGAAACTCGACCTAGCTTAGCAACTGCCCAGGAGGTGAGTGTGAACTGGTCGCTCCGGGGCTTTGGAGGAAACCAGACTCGATTTTTTTTATTAAAAGAAACACTGATTTTATTCTGTGGATTAATACACGGTGTATATGTGTGTGCGTGTCGTGTGTTTGTGTGCGTGCGCGCGCACGCGAGCGCGTGTGTGTGTGTGTGTGTGTGTGTGTATAAGCGTCTAAGCCGCGAGCTCTCGTCGTGTGCATGGCTATAGCGCATGCGCCGAAATCTGCACTATAACTCCATAGCAAAGTTGTCTTCCAGCACACACACACACACACACACACACACACACACACGGATAACCAGCGCGTTTATTTTCCGAATAATAATAATAAACCCCTTACTATGTGTGTGTGTGTGTCTGTGTGTGTGTTGTATTAGCAGGTTCCTGTAGTGCAGCTTATTGAAGGTTTGATGGTGTGTGACAGGCCTGTCGGCGCAAGGGGGAAGGGGTGGATACACACACACACAGAACCAGTGTGGTGAATTAGAAATGACGTCAGGTGTGTGTGTTGGTTGTGCTGCTTGTACACGCGAACGCTGTGAGTTTGTACGAGAGAAAGTGTGTGTCTGTATGTGTGTGTGATAGTAGGCGGCGCCTTGGTTGTGTGTGTGTGTGTGTGTGTGTGTGTGCGCGCGCGCGTAAAGGCAGCACAATGGCGTAATGCTCAGCTCTGCAGCATGCCTCGTGTGTGTGCGTGCGTGTGTGTGTGTGTGGCGCGCAAGGCAAGGGTGCAGAACTCCAGCCTGAGGTTCGCCCTTCTCACACACTCCTAAGAGAGCAAGGGACACACACACACCGTGGCCAAACTATCATAAGGACACACACACTCTGAGGTTTGTCTCTGATAGAAACACTACGCACTGAGATCGTTTTCACCGAGCGCTCAGAAGTAAAAAAGTCGTCTAAGCGCACATGTTTGGATCTGTGTGTTGCTTCGACTTGTGTGAAATGTGCGATCGAACCTCGTAGAGTCTTTGGTGTGTCCTCGGTGTTCCCACAAACCTGTACGTTCCTAAATGGTAAACGATTGTCAGGAAGGAAGGTCACATGACCGGGAACTCTTGGTAGGATTCAGAAGAATGATCTGAAGATGTTGTGTGTCACCGCGACGCTCACCCTGATCAGAAGCGATTATTATTTGAGATAAATAAACCAACCACGACCCTGTTCACACCTTGTAATCCAGGGCGTTCCGTATGATCTGATCTGAAGTACAGCACTGAGTACAGGTGTGAACACGGTCCGGCGTGTCTCTGCTGTCTCGTGTACCTGTGTGGGGAGAATGATCCATGATCTACTCGTCCCCATGAGAAGAATCTTTCACACATCGATGGTAGAGTTGGTGACCGAAGTTGATTTCCTTGTTTTCCATGCCGTGTTAGTGAAGTTTGCGCTGAACAGGCATCACATGCACTTTTGAAGAGGGAAAAGTTGTTTCAGGGCGGTGATCCAATCACTCAGGGAACGTCCTGAGAAGGTCCATTTCTTACACGCGTGAACATTGATGTTCAAGCGAGTGGATACAGGCGAGGATGGATACCATGCGACGAAAATGTGTGAAACAGCTGGAACGCGTGCATTCAAGCACTCAGACTTTTGCCTGCTGAAATGTTCCCTTTCTGTATAACAAAGCAGAGAAGTTGTTAAAAAAAGAGAGGCTCGGGATTTAGCCGGGACGTTTTCCAGACCGACATCTGGCAAACGTCAAGAACCATCAGGTTATTGGTGCACGTGGTAATGACATCTGCCACATCTAAAACCTTTATGGGTCTTTTAGCATGTTAAACCCTAGACATTGTCCCAAATCAGCTTCACAGAGAGTATAAACTTGGAATAGGTCAATTTAGTGCTTATAAGTTTGACGCTGCACCTAAAGTCTAAACAAACTTGCTGTCCATCACTTTTTCACGTTTGTGCACGTGTACTGAACCGAAAGCCCTTTACTGAAACAGTACGGCACGAACACATGTGCCGCTTCACCCCTAATGTATCGTCTTCTGCCAAATTTATACCCAGAGGTGACGACACTTTGTACTGGTGGAATTAGCAGGTCACTGAGATGTTGGAACTAAAGGTTTTGCATCTCCAGATCTTGCTTTTGTCTCCTAATAAACTTAATGGGAATGAACACCTGAAGTGCACAATAAATGGCTTGTTCCCTGGAATGGTACTTTTTCTTGCTCTTTGATGGTCCCTCACTGATGCACATTTTTCCCAGATTTATTGCTGAATGTATTTACTTTGTCGTGTCACCCTGCAGGTCTTCGTGCCCTCGAGTATGAGTTCATGATGAAGCGGCGTTTGGATGATCAGGATACGGGTTTTGCGGCGCAGCAGCGCAGGCACCCGGGAGGCACCGAGGGCTTCCAGCACAGGGTTCTGGCTCCAGCACCACCCGTGCATGAGGCTACTGTGACTGACAACGTGCAGCCCACCTCTGGCATCCAGTACCCTGTACCCCAGAGCTACCAGGTACAAACAATTACAAATTACACACCATTCCCAATTAGTCACACACGGGATTACCCAATCTCTCAGTCGCAGACGGCGTTTGCAATCACTCGCCGATGGCATTCCCAATCTCTCGTTTTCATGCAGTATTCCCAAACTCTCATTTACCATTAGCATTCCCAGTCTCTCATTTACATGCAGTATTCCCAATCTCTCATTTACTCTTGGCATTCCCAGTCTCTCATTTACATGTAGTATTCCCAAACTCTCATTTACCATTAGCATTCCCAAACTCTCATTTACATGCAGTATTTTCATTCTTTTATTTACCCTTAGCATTCCCAGCTGGGGAATGGTGCCGCAGCTGTGGCTCAGAGCTCTGGAGGTCATGGCCACACTCCAAACCCTGCAGCTCACAGCAGCTCCCATCACCACAGCGCTACTGTCCAGCCACACGTCCCCGCGCTGGTCCAGGGTCACAGTCACCCTCCCAATCCCAGTGCTTCTGCACCTGGCCAGCAGCAGTTCCAGAGACTCAAGGTAGGAATTTGTTATCCAACCTCAAATCTGCACTGTTTGGTCAAAAGTATATGGGCACCTGAACATAACACCTCTATGTATGGTCTTCCCAAAGTTGTCTCAGATGACTTTGTATGCAGTATCAGTGCACTCTGGGATGAAGAGGGCCAAACCTGCTCCTGCATGATGATGCCCCTGTGCACAGAGCAGGTTTGTGAAGTCTTGGGTTGCCATGTTTGGACTGGAAGATTTTAAAAGGCCTCTCGGGGCTGAGTGAGCATTCCTTACAATAATGCCCCAAAGATCTAGTGGAAAGACCTTGCAGAAGTATAGATGCTGTTTTCAGAAGCAGCGTCTGGTTTTGATGGTCAGGTGTCCATAAACCTTTGGTCCAATAGTGTTCCAACCATAACTTGCACCTGACATAATCACTCTTTACAGAAACATGTTTGGTGGTGGTTGTTGTTGTTGTTCTGCATCACCATGTGGGTGCGACTTTGTCCAGCCTCAGATCTCTGTTCCTGGCTTACACAAGTAGAACTCGAATGTGAAGATACATTTCTGCATCCTATACCTTTGTGTGATGATCTGTACACTTTATGCTCTGGTGTCTTTTAAATATTTTGAGAGTCGTTTTACGCATGTGTATTCACATCGCCGTTCATTTCGAATTTGAAGAAGATCAAAAGGCATCGTTTATCACTTGACCTGCAGTTTTGGTTGCTTTATCAGAATTTTCTGAATTACTTACGGAAGACTGAAATGTTCTCCACCATCAGAGGGTTGTGTGGGTAATCCAGCAACCAATCACAATGCCGGTGTATTTTTGTTCACGCTTTTAATTTTTTTTTCGCCGTCTCTGTGACTACAGGACATTAATCTGGACATTTGAGTTCTATTTCAAATAAAAGCCCATAAAATCTTCTGTTTGTGTTCTCTAACAGGTTGAGGATGCTCTGTCTTACCTGGACCAAGTGAAGCTGCAGTTTGGAAATCAGCCACAGGTTTACAATGACTTTCTAGACATCATGAAGGAGTTTAAGTCTCAGAGGTGAACTTTTTTTTTTTTTTTTTTTTTAATTCTGATATTGTTGTTGTTGTTGTTGTTGTTGTTGTTTTTCACTTCCTGACTTATTTACACTCTTCTTCTCACCTCCCCGGGCAGCATCGACACTCCGGGTGTGATCAGTCGCGTGTCGCAGCTCTTTAAGGGCCACCCCGACCTCATTATGGGCTTCAACACCTTTCTTCCGCCTGGATACAAAATCGAGGTCCAGACCAATGACCTGGTGAATGTCACCACCCCGGGGCAGATCCACCACATCACACCGCACGGGATCTCGGTGCAGAACATCCCCTCGACAACCCCAGCACAGCACCCGAGCCACCTGAGCACACAGGCCTCCAGTCCCTCCACACAGCCGTCGCAGAAAAACAAGGTAGTGCCAGTCTCGCGTCTGTACGTCTGACTCACGCAGTCAGAGGTAGAGGAAGAACGCATTACTAGGATGCAGAACGGTGAAGATTCGCTCAATGAATTCATTCGGAACCTGCTGTGATGATTTTATTTCGAAATGGCATCATTCTTTCACACAAACATAACATTAAAAACACCCGTGTGTGTGTGTGTTTCAAAATGAGCACAGCAGCAAACCATATGAAGGGAAATGATCATTAGAAGCATTTCAGCTTTTCAGAATCAATACACGTGTCAATACATCAATACAAATTCTTCAAAACACTTCTCCGAATTGTTCAAAACGTCTAAAGACTGAACAAACCCACCAAAGGAGAAACCTGAAAAACCTGAAGGAGAACAATAATAAATTGGATCCGTCCAAGTCCGGTTCAGAGTCCGCTTAAGATCGGATGATTCTGTACATCTTTCGGTTTTCTCACAGAGTTGAGATTTCGCCTGATCCGCGATTCTCATTTTGCACGCTGTTTTTGTGCAGCTGTAGGATTTATGTAGAAGAATCGGCGTTAAAGCAGCAGCTGATCCGATTCGATTTTGGACTCGATGGTGAAGGTTATAGCAAGGTCAAATATCTTAATATACCTTAAAGGCATATATTTTCATATCAATACAGTTTTTCCTTTGAGAATTTTAAGTGTTTAATATACAGTATTTCATAAAAAAGTGCACCCCTCACATTTCAGCAACCCTTTTAGTATCTTCTCGTACTATAGAAATGAAACTTGGGTATATTTTAGGAGTCAGTGTGCAGCTTGTGTAGCAGTACAGATAAAAAAAAAAAATAATCTGAAAACAACTCAACATGGAGTGGAACCCGTCTTAGAAGCGTCCGGTTGAACATCCAGTGGTCAGTATGAGAGAATTGGACTCAAAGCACCAAATTGTAACTGCTCTAATACAAGATACACAAATGTGTATGGTTCTGTCAAGCAGACAAAAACATTATGATAAATAGGACGTGTGGCTCTGCATAGTTACACCACGTACAGCTGTGAGCACTGAGAGTTCTCACTTTAGTTCCCAGTTACTTTCAGAGGACGATAATGGAGTTCATTGTGGAATTAAAAAAGCTATTTAACATACATAAGTATATTTGAGTTTGTGCAGTTTGCTACAGATGCGGTTTGCCAGCTCTGACTAGTGCGCACTCTGACCATCCAATCAAAGGATGTGAATGTGATGAGATTTCTAAGGGGCTTCAGAGTGACCAGATTGCAGTCTGATCTGTTAAAAATGAGCTTCAAGCTACATGGATTTGAATCCAACAAGCGTTCATGATGTTAATTTCTGCTGGCTCTACGGCAGTACGTGATGTGAGGGCTGAAATCTGATTGGATAGAAACTCCAACCAGCAAAGCGGCAATGCACCCGAGAGGAACGCTCAGAAATGACGAGAATAGACTGTAAACGTTCATGCAGAAAAATATATTAGTCAGTGAATCGGATAGAGTTTAGGAGAAGACCTTTACCCAGTTTAGAGAGAAACCATAGAAAATAAGACACTTGCAGTTTTTAGAAAGCAATCAGCAAAAGGTCTTGCACTTGTCTTGTGTCCTGCTTCATCACACCACCCTGTTGATCACCTTCATTTTTCCCCCCATTATAACCGTGTCTCATAGTGTTTCCTCTCTTATTAAATCCCAACGAATGAGTATTTTTATACCTCATGTTTTCTTCTCGTCTTCTTCAGCCGTTGCAGTCTCCAGCACTGACGCCCAGCAGTCAGCCCAATCCGTCCATCCCACCGTACGCCTCGCCCCGTTCCCCACCTCTCCACCCTCACACCCCCGTCAGCAGCACCCCCAACGGCCCTCCGCTGCAGAACAACCAGCCTGTGGAGTTCAACCACGCCATTAACTACGTCAACAAGATCAAAAACCGCTTCCAGGGCCAACCAGACATCTACAAAGCCTTTCTGGAGATCCTGCACACATACCAGGTACCAGGGTTTCTTCCACAATCCTGACCCCATAACTCTGTGTTTAATACCGTACTGTAAACACCCCCCTGTTTTCTCTCATTCCATCTTTGTTTTGTGCAGAAGGAACAACGTAACGCTAAAGAGGCAGGAGGAAACTACACACCAGCCCTGACCGAGCAGGAGGTTTACGCCCAGGTGGCCCGGCTCTTCAAAAACCAGGAGGACCTTCTCTCGGAGTTTGGGCAGTTTTTGCCGGACGCCAGCAGCTCCATGGTGAGGGATCTTGAGGAAATCACCACATCGTAAACTCGAGCGTTAGAATTGTGATTTTTAAAGCGGACGTGTCGCTTTGGCACGGTCGTGTGGGTCGTATTTACTCGCCAGCTGTCTCTCTCGTGTCCACTAGCTGCTGGGCAAGACGACGGCGGAGAAAGCTGAATCTGTGCAGAACGATCACGGAAGCACGGTGAAGAAACCACAGCTGAACAACAAGCAGAGGCCGAACCAGAACGGCTGTCAGATCCGCAGACACTCCGGCTCGGCTGCAACCACACCGCCGGTAAAGGTAACTATTCAACACTAACTGGATTTCACAGAGGGTGAAGTTTAGTATTTTAATCTGAGACGCATGTAGCTGCATTTCCCCCTCCTTCAATTAAGGTTACGTCATAGTGAAGCCGAGCAGGCAAGACTTAATCAGTGATTGGTTGTTGAGAGTGATAATGATTGGTGATTGGTTGTTGAGA
>JAAIIK010000159.1:577981-593752 GCA_014706435.1 Silurus glanis
ATAATGATTGGTGATTGGTTGTTGAGAGTGATAATGATTGGTGATTGTTGTGAATCTCAAGTTCAAGACAGGCACTAACTTCTGCTCATTAGCTTCTCCCCCTTAGCTTCTCCCCCAGAGAGCACCTCCAGTTAGACTCTCTTTCACACCAGGATTTAATCATGATCTCGCAGTGTTTGGTCGACTGCAAATGTAATCGTCAGCTCCTGTTTAATTTTGCCATTTATTTGTTGATAAACTTATTTTTTTACGCTCTGTGTCTGTTTCTCAGAAAAAGCCCAAGTTACTGAATCAGAAGGAGTCTTCTGTCTCAGAGACCAGCAAGCATGGAGTCGGCACAGAGTCTCTCTTCTTCGAGAAGGTTTGTGTGAGGATTAGCATCCCGGAAGCTCGGCTAGCTTGTCTTTGTCTTTTTGGTCATCACGTTTCCTCGTGTCTGTGTTTTCCTGAAGGTGCGGAAAGCTTTACGGAGTGCTGAGGTTTACGATAACTTCCTGCGGTGCCTCGTCATCTTTAACCAAGAAGTGATCTCGCGCACTGAGCTTGTGCAACTGGTGCTACCTTTCCTGGGGTGCGTACAATCCCATCGTTCCCGCTACACGTCGTTCCTTTTTAATTACAGAACAAACTCCTGTCAGAGACCTGTGTAGTAATGAATGTCGTAATCTCTACAGAAAGTTCCCCGAGTTGTTCACCTGGTTCAAAAACTTCCTGGGCTACAAGGAGATGTCCCACTTGGAGAGCTACCCCAAAGAGCGGGCGACGGAGGGCATCGCCATGGAGATAGACTACGCCTCGTGCAAGAGGCTGGGCTTCAGTTACAGAGCACTGCCTAAGAGCTACCAGCAACCCAAATGCACAGGAAGATCCCCACTATGTAAAGAGGTGATGGATCATCTCAGTGAAACGACCCCTCAGGGTGCAACACCCGTTTCCTGCTCTGATCTGTTTTTCTTTTTTTTTTTTATTCCCCTCTCCAGGTGCTGAATGATTTATGGGTTTCGTTTCCTTCCTGGTCAGAGGACTCGACCTTCGTCAGCTCGAAGAAGACGCAGTATGAGGAGCACATCTACAGGTGTGAGGACGAGCGCTTCGAGGTGAGAACGCAATCAGAGACGGCACCGTTAACGATCATCATGACAATACCTTATAATTAGGGAATAAACACACTTTGATCAAAAGTATTGGGACACTCACTTTTCCCGGCCATATGGGGTTTTCCCCAAATCAGAGGCGCACAATTGTACAGGATCTACAGGGTTAAACATCCATCCTTACTCTTAATCAGGACATGACTTTACTAACACCCTTGTGACTGGATCTACACTTCTGAAATCTAGTAGAACATCTTCCCAGAAGAATGGAGATAAAATAACAGCAAATGGGGACTACATTTTAAATGTTCAAAAAGTACATAACAGGTGTTCCTAATCTTTTACCCATATTGTCTATTTTCTATTTTAATTAATAACCCTATTGTGCATAAATAATATTAAATATTAATATTAAATATTAATTTTTTTTTTAGCAATTATTGCTTCGTTAAATGTTTTTTTTATGTATTTAAAAATGGAACAATGGATTGTGAACATATAAAATAATAAACAAAAAAAACACTGTATACAATTTATACCTTGAATAAATAATATAAATAAAAACAAGCCTTTGCTGTTAATATTTCAGTTTAAAAGTTTAATTAGCCATTTTTTTACTTTAACACAGTTTTAAAGAAAAATGTTAGGCTTTAGACAGAATAGTGTCTTGATGGTCACAACACAAAATGCAAGGTGATAGTAGAGATGAATTTGCTGCTCGTTGTTGCTTATTCGTATATTTCTTTGTAATAAGCTCAAACTCGCACTGGGTATAGCAGTAGATCCTGCTGCAGATGATAATTCGGTGCTTTCGACTTCATCGCTAGAGAAAATAAGGACAAATTCTACATAGAACGAGGCGTTTAATATCTGTCTGCTGCATGTGATATTTCATAACGTTTCGGATTTTCCCCTGTAGTTGGACGTGGTTTTGGAGACCAACCTCGCCACTATCCGGGTTCTGGAGTCGGTGCAGAAGAAGCTCTCGCGCATGTCTGCTGAAGAGCAGGCCAAGTTCCGGCTGGACAACACGCTCGGCGGCACTTCCGAGGTCATCCACCGCAAGGCCATACACAGGATATACGGTGACAAAGCTCTGGACATCATTGACGGACTGAAGAAAAACCCTGCCGCCTCCGTCCCTATTGTCCTGAAAAGGTGTGTAATGGGTGGAGTGGAGGTTGCCTGATAGTGGATTTTACTGATCGCGATAGCTAGGGTGGATTGTACTTGCCGATAACTGATGAATTATCAGTTAATTATGTAAATATAATATAGTGCTTCTCTCATGTGGTGTCAGTGATCCGCCACTAGAGGCCGCTCTTGTATCCATAGCTGATCAGAAGCCGGAAAAACTGTATGGGTTTTTGAGGATCATTCCAGCAACCAACTATTGGTCGACCTCTAGAAAGGGGGGATGCTGAAGCAGGTTACCTTCTCTTTCACATTAGTTAGTGAGGTTTTTATTTAAACCGGAGTTGCACGTTATTTCTGTCTGTAATTTTGGCCAAAACATTTACATTTATGGCATTTGTCTCACGATTTCAGACTAATAATAAACCAATGAAAACCATGATTTGAAATTGAGAATACAAACTGATTGTTCATGTTACACCTAAAAGCAGCTTAGAAAGTATGTTAAAGAAACCTCATACAGAAAGCTTGACCAAAGCATCACACGATCGTGTTTAATCTGAAAGCAGCAGTATGAAAGCCTCATCTCTCGGTATGGGTTGTAACCCACAGACGTTCTCTGTCTGCGTTCAAGGTTAAAGCTGAAGGAGGATGAATGGAGAGAAGCACAGCGGGGCTTCAACAAGATCTGGCGCCAGCAGAACGAGAAATACTATCTCAAGTCTTTAGACCACCAAGGCATCAACTTCAAGCAGAACGACACCAAGGTGCTCCGCTCGAAGACCCTCCTGAACGAGATCGAGAGCATTTACGACGAGGTAAAACATCCCGACTTACTCCAGGTGCATTCTGTAACTCGTGTTCAGGAACGTTTGTAGAAAGACTGCAGATTAGAAGGAGAAAGTTTACACAGGAGTGGATTTTGTTGTGACTGAACTTTTTTTGTTTTTTTTTTTTCAATAGATTTTAAATTATTAAAATATAATAATTTCTGTGGAAATTAAAGTAAATGAATAAATAAAGCAACTCAAAATAATAATGACCAATATTGTATCTGAGTAAAGGAAGGACGTCGTGAATAAATGTGTGTTGCCTCCATCAATTTGGAAGTTTAAAAGTTCAGACTTTAAAAGTTCAGAGTTATTTTTATGATTATTTACACGTGTCAGGAAACCCGGTTTTGCTACTGCGTGTTTTTAACCTTTAACTAGTAAAAGGTGCTAAGATGTGAACTCCCGCAATCTGTTTGTGAAGCGCCAGGAACAAGCTCCGGAGGAGAACGTGACGCTGGCGAACGGCCCTCACCTGACTTTCACCTACGAGGACCGGCAGATCTTAGAGGACGCCGCTGCCCTGATTATCCACCACGTGAAGAGACAAACCAGCATCCAGAAAGAGGACAAGTACAAGATCAAGCAGATCATCCACCACCTCGTCCCTGACATGCTCTTCTCTCAGCGAGGTGCGCTCTCGGACGCAGAGGAGGAAGAGGAGGACGAGGAGGACGCCGAGCACGACGAAGGAGGTCCCAAGAAGCACAACGGTGTAACCGGGAGTCCCAGCAAGTCCAAACTCCTGTTCACCAACACGCCGGCGCAGAAGCTGCGCTCTTGCGACGACGCCTACAACCTCTTCTTTGTCAACAACAACTGGTACATCTTCCTGCGGCTGCACCAGACGCTGTGCACGCGCCTCCTGCGCCTGTACACCCAAGCCGAGCGCCAGATCGAGGAGGAGCTGAAGGAGCGTGACTGGGAGAGGGAGGTGCTTGGTCTCAAACGGGACAAGAACGACAACCCCGCGGTCCAACTTCGCCTCAAGGAGCCCAGTGAGTAAATGTTTGATTGTGTGTATGGATTTCAGGAGGACATGAACACATAACCAGACTCAGAAACATGTTCTCGCTTGTGTCATAACCTCTCTCCGTCTCCCAGTGGACATAGATGTCGAGGACTACTACTCCGCCTTCCTGGAGATGGTGCGCAACTTGCTGGACGGGAACATGGAGGCATCCCAGTACGAGGACTCCCTGAGAGAGATGTTCTCCATACACGCCTACATCGCTTTCACTATGGACAAACTCATCCAGAGTATCGTCAGGCAGGTCGGTGCTCCCTCCTGTCTCGATCCCACCCTTTATATACAGTTCATGCACTCCATGTTCCATTACTTACCCAAGAACGCGTGATTTATATTTCTGAGAAAGTCTGGGTTTGCTAGTGTCTGGTATAAAATGAGTACATCTAATTCTCCTTTCATATTTTGTGGTCCTGATCACAAGGATGATGTATGGGCTTCAGGACCACATAGAGTTCATGTGAATTGTGATTCTCAATGTGTTCTGTTAGTTGGGAGTGAAAAGATCAGACATTAGTGATGTGCATTTCCATAACCGAGTCCGATCGTATCCCGACACATAGCCTACGATACGTTAAAGATGCAGCCTCCCTTCAATTCCTTACAATGAATGCAATAAAGACGTTCTGTGTGCAGGAAGATGCAGCTCTACCTCTGCCATGTTAATCCGTATTCCATGTGATTCTCAGGACACGCCTCTGTCTCTGTAGCGATGCTGAGAGAACACGCGCGAGAAACGGTTCAGCGAGGAGATAAAAATCTACATATCAAATATTGGCCACTTTCTAAAGAATAACAGTTCAGCGCATCGACTAATAACGATATCTAATTAAATCGGTTTGTACCGACGCAAATATGTTAAAAACGACACAAATGCCAACTTGTATCCGATGCACACGTTTTTAAATCGATGCATCACATCGTTAACTCTTGTGCCGACGCGAATCTGCGAGTCGTACCGTCACGTGGATTTTTTTTATAAATGATCAATAAAAATGTAACCAACTCGTTGAGTATATTTACCTTTTGCAAGTAACTTTTGTTTGCAAAGGTACTTTGACCTCCGTGGTCTCTCATTTATTCTTTTTTTTCCCCCCCAGTATGAATAAAATCAGGGTGGTGGTGATCATTTCTGGCTCTTGATGGGCACAATGGTACATTCCAACACCATTTTTATCCGCTCCGTTTACAAAGTCCCCAGTAGTCGTCCATAGTACTTGTTGCCATTCTAATTTTCATCAGTAGGTGGCGCAACTAGCATTCTATTTTTGACAAAGCAGACAGACAACCCACAGTGCTCTCACACTCTCAGAATTCACTGCAGTATTGCTGAGATATAATTTGTGTACTTTTGACTTATTATTTCTGTAATATATAAATATATTAAATTATATATTTATTATTTCTGCACTTTGGCCAGTAACAAAAGCGCAATTGAAATGTGCTGTGTGTCACCAGTCGATATTTAGTAATTGGCTCTTGTTTGTTCTTCTCTGCGCAGCTGCAGCATATCGTGAGCGATGAGATCTGCGTACAGGTCACAGATCTGTATCTGTCCGAGAGCAACATCACTGCAACAGGCGGCTCGATCTCCACACAGGCCACGAGATCCACCGCCGAGTCCACCTACCAGCGCAAAGCCGAGCAGCTGATGTCTGACGAGAACTGCTTTAAGGTGAACACTCCTCCGCTCCATCAGCACGACACTACATCACAGTGCAGAAACAGACTTCACAGATAAAAACACACAGCTACTATCTGTCGCTGAGATCTTGAGATGTTGCTTCTCTTCCTCTCGAATTACAACCAGTTGATGGATTTTATTTTTTCCCTTTTAAATCCAGTTCTGAACTTTTAGATCAATATCGTTGTAAAAAAAAAATCCCAGCTATTTGATCTGCTCTTTATTTGGCCCTGATGCCACAAAAAGATGAGGACAAAAGTATTGGGACACCTGACTTTTCTGCTCGTCTATGGATTTCCTTTAAACTGATGCCACACATTTTGGAGGCGCTCAACTATATAGAAAGTGTTTGGGTGTGGTAGCATGACATTTTCCCTTCACTGGAACTAGGAGACCCAAACCTGTTCCATCTTGACAGTGTCTCTGTGCAGCTCCATGAAGATCTGCTTTACATGGTTTGGAGTGAAAGAGCTCCTGCTATAGAGCTCTGACCCTCAAACAGTTTAGATGACTTAAAACTCTGATTGCACCCCAGGCCTCTCACCTCACCTACATCACTACTTAACTTTACTAAACACCCTTGTGTCTGAATGAGCACACATCTCCATAAGCACACATCTTCCCAGAAGAGTGGAGGTTCTTAAACGAGCAAATGGGGACTAAATGTTGAATGCGATGCTGAAAAATTGAAGCACCTCACAATCGTATGGTCAGGTGTCCACAAACGTTTGTATTGTTATCAAAGATGTAGATAAAAGTAATCAAAATTACACTGATAATTATTTCAAAGTACTACATCAAAGTATATTTTCTCATTGGTTTAATACATTTTTTATTTTTTTTTTGCATATATTTACACATTGCATATACAAATGTACATTACATATTTTTAAACCTCACACTTTTATGTTCCAAGTATAAAATAAGGTACAGGAAATGTGTTCACTTAATATTATAATAATATTTCAAAAACGCATATTGTGATAATCAACTACATCACAATAGCAGCGTCATATCCTTAAATTAGTTGATTGTCACGTTCGATGAATTTTACGCCACTTCTCTCGCCGCAGCTCATGTTTATTAAAAGTCGAGGAAACGTGCAGCTGACAATCGAGCTGTTGGACACGGATGAGGAGAACTCGGATGAACAAGGCGATTCGGAGGTGAGGCGCCTTCTCCCCTTTTCCTTACAATCCACAAAGTTTGCCTGGTCGTTTTTTTTTTTTTTTAAATAAATAGAAAATGGCATTTTCATGTTTTATTGGTGCTTTTATGCATCCATAACTGTCTAAAATTATACTGAACTTAATACTAAAAAAAAAATCTGTACTGAATTGTGAAAATGTGCTAAATGACATAAATATATTAATAAACATTAAGGAAAATAAGACGTGCATTCAAACTGAAACAGAAAATAACACTATCAATAAATAAAAACAGTTGAAAATGAAATGAATAAAAAGAGAGAAAAGCAGAATGTGGTGTCAGCGATTCACCTCTAGAGGCCGCTATCGTACTGTATGGCGCATCCGGAGAAAAACTAGCCGTGTGGATTTTTGCCCATAGTTCCAGCAATGAACCGTTGGTGCCGATTATTCGGCAAAGCCGATGAATCAGTCGACCTCTAGTCACTAGGTTAAGATGCTGTATTTCTGATCAGAAAGGTTGTGAATTCAAATCCCATCAACACCAAGCTGACACTGCTGGGGACCATGAGCAAGGCACTTCACCATCAACTGATCAGTTCGCTTTGAATAAGCGCGTCTGCAAAACTGCTGTAAATCTTAACTGTAATGTTTTAATGTTTGTAATGTGTGTTTTTCTAGCGCTGGTCGGATTACGTGGGCCGGTATCTTACTACCGATGTGACGTCTCTGGAGCTGAGAGAACACCTGGCCCAAAAACCTGTTTTTCTTCCAAGGTACTCATATCTAATATGTTTGGTTAAATCCTGATAATTTTTTTTATATTCTTAAAGCTTTTTATTTTTTCCTCTATTATTTGTTTATTTTTATTTTGTAATAATTTTTTTTTTATATATATAAATATCCCTTCAGTGAAGTTCACACAGGAAACCTCACGATTCCCGACACAACAGTTTATTTCCACCGGAGCAGCCTGAACTTTTCCTTATGACGCGGCAAACTGGGTGTGAAAGTAAATGTTCACGGCAGAAAACTTTGAGGAAATATTTGGAGAACGATTTGTTCCGTAATGAAGACAAATGTTGTATTGTTTCAAATCAGCAGACGGTTTCGGCTTGTCTGTGTGCAACTGCCTCGATCTCTCTATAATTAGCTGTTCATTGTGTGTTGGGATGCAACGATTCCTCGAGTAACTTGATTACAAAAATTAATTTCATTCATATATATATATATATATATATATAATATTAACTACACGCGGAGCACTGTGTTTCCGACGGACCATTATTACTGACGCACCACCCGCTAAACTCTGGCCTGTCCATAACCTCCTAACATGTCGCCACACTAAAACAGCTACAATCACTTGCTTTGGATAGGCTAATTAATAGCAACAAGATTAAAAAAAAAAGTAATAATAAAATAAATAAATAAAACATTTTAAAGATTTTTTAAAAATAAAATAAAAGATAAAAAAAGATAAAGGTTCAGACAGTAAAAAGGACCATTCTGTCCAGCATGTAATGGACGTTGATTTTTCTTTCTTTTCTTTGCTACAGAAATCTGCGGCGAATCCGTAAGTGTCAGCGAGGACGCGATCAGCAGGAGAAGGACGCGAAAGACGGCGGAAAGAAGGAGAGCTCTGAGAACGTGAAGGTGGAGTGCATGTTCAAGCTGAACTCCTACAAGATGGTGTACGTGTTTAAGTCGGAGGATTACATGTACAGACGCACCGCACTGCTGCGAGCTCATCAGGTAAAGTCCTCATCCATAAACACGGGGGGGTTTTAGTGCAGCACAGGGCTCGCCTTCGAGAACTGACCCAATGACATGAAGCGCAGTGCTGTTACCATAACAACTCGTGAGTGCCGTGAAACATCCGAGAGACGAGCTACTTCCTGTTCTAGCCGGGATTAAACTGTCTGTACAATTCAGTTGTGTTTGTAGACAGTGGACTTTGTCCCACCGCAGATTAACAGACATAAGGAGGTTATAAAGTTGAGTGCCTATAAGTTTATCTCTAATGAGTGAGCCAGTGGCAGGGACAGACCTCTGTGAGATGGCACAAGGAGGAACCAAACCCAAAAGGGAACCTGTCCTCATCTGGGTGGCACCAAATATCCATTCATTACAGTTCCATCATTGTTGAGGTGTCCAGTGATGGGTGATGAATAGCAAACTGCACTCCTGAACTACTGTAGCAGACTGACGACATTATTTACAGTCTAAATTTTCAAATCTTGAGTTACTCAATAACTTCATGGATCCATCCCAACGAAGAGAACTCCATCCAGAGGTAGGGGGTCAGGATGAATCAGGCAGGTCGAAAGAGGAGAACAGGGCAGGAAACACGTCACAGGTACCTGAGGAGCATGTTTAACTCGAGAGAGAGAAGGAGAGTAAAGGGGAGACAATGAGAGAGAAGTAAGAGTTAATAAGTATCCGTGTTGGTAGGTAAAAGTTGTACAGTGTGGTGTTGACATTGTTGATTGTAATATTAAACATGCTGCTCATGTAACGTTCAGACCGAGTTGTGCTGTTATACAGACATAAACCCACGCAGCCTTCTGACCAATCAGATTCAAGTATTCCACTGTGCTGTATTTTATTACTTTGACCGTTATGTCTCACATTTTTATGTAAAGGCAAAAAAAGATCAATACGATTGGCTGATGTTCCGAGCTGATTTGCATATCTTGTGATGCAATCACTGTATTTCAGTCCAGTAATCACAAGTAATGCAAACGCCCTCGTTTTTACATTGGAGCGCTCACTGAGGCGTCCGGCGTGTTGTGTTTCTCGGCAGTCGCACGAGCACGTGAGCACGAGGCTGCACCAGCGTTTCCACACCTGGCTGGACGGGTGGGTGAAGGAGCACGTGAGCCGGGACGTGGCGGCCGAGACGACCAAGTGGCTGATGGGAGAAGGGCGTGAAGGGCTCCTACCCTGCACGACGACCTGCAACCCCGAAACGCTCCACTTCAGGAACATCAACAAGTACAGAGTGAAATACAGCAGCAGCTACAAGACGCCGTGAGGCGGCCAGACAGGGTTCGGTGGACGTCGGGGGGGGGGGGGGGGAGGTTTAGCACACAGGAGGAAACGGGCCTGGCCACAACTTTCTAAGGGCAACACGACCGCTCTTGTGACGTCTCGATCCTGAACAGAGATCCTCGCTGCCCCAGAGCGAGATATTGAACAGATTAACGGGTTTTAATGTGAATCCTCAAAGCACAGATTTATTCCCCTTTCTATTCTAGATCCTGGTGAACAATTGGGTTTTCAGAAGTGCACTTAACTTTGAGACAGAATAACACATACAGAGTTCTCCAGCCAAAGCTGAGTGATTCCATACCATCAGCATTTAATTTTCCCCTCTGGAACACCAAACATTTCACATTAAAACACGAAAGAGATAAAAAAAGGTCTCGGTGTTGAACGAGCGAACGAAACGTCGCCGTCGCTGTCGGCCGCCCTGACTGTAAACCTTAGAAAGTTGCTGACAAACCCCAATGCCAATACACCAGCTAGAGTGCGCGCGCACACACACACACACACACACACACACACACACACACACACACAAGAATTTACATTGGACGCTCAACAGACAGAACAGTTTCCTATTTGTAAATAACTAGTGTATATATCTATCGCCAGACCCCTTTTTTCTTTTCCTTTTTTTTCTTTTTTATGATTACTGTGGACGTTAGGAAGAGCGACGGCCACGAAAGAAAACACACAACAAGTTTATTACTGTTTTTACCAAAGGGAGTTGATTTATAATATTTTTTTTTTCTTTTCCTCCTTTTTGTGTTTTTCTTTCACCCCTTAACTTCCCCAATTTATAATTTTTTTTTTTAAATAGTAAAGAATTGTTCACATTTTTTGTAAAAGTAGAAATGTATCCAGGTTCTTGTTTTTGAAACGTTTTTATAAAAAAAAAAAAAAAAAAACCCTAAACATTTTAATTTTTTTGGATGTTCCGGCTCCTTTCAGCACACGTTAATCACTGCCTGTTTGGATACGCATCTGTTTCTCTAGTCTGAACACTGAGGAAGCCGAAGCCGAGCGGTCAATCTCACACTGTCCTCGGCTAACTGAGAAGCCCCGCGGAGCTCACGCGAGGTCTTCTCCATCACCCTGGATAGATTTCTGCTGGATAAGAATATAAATAGATAGAGGAATATATAAATATATACATTTTAAAAATTAAAGTCACAAACGCATGTCTTTTTTTGTTTGTTTTTTGTTTTTTCCTGTGGATCATCATAGCCCCTTTATTTCGATATTATTTAAGATAATAATAAAAGGACATTTGTAGCAGATTTTGAGCTTTTTTTTTTTTCTTCTGTGCAGCGTGTGGGATGAAACGAACTCGTAGGGAAAACTGCTGAGAAGTGCCGGTTTTGGTCACAAGAGGGCGCCAGATATTTGTTTAATTTCTTTCTAGTATGTCTGGCTCATATGAGGTTCTAATCCAAACTGTTAGAATGTTAAATCACACAATTGGATAAAGCTCTGCATAATCTTTAAAATCATCACAATTTCCATTCACTGGAACGAGGAGACAAACGTGTTGCACCATGGTGATTAAAGGTTGACCGATCTGGTTGGATCGTACTTGCCGATTAATCAACCTGATTTTGGGGAAAATAAAAAACAAATAGCACTCAATGTGAAATGGTACTGAGATTTATTACAAAATATGCAATAAAAAAACTACTTGATCAGTAAAATGTGCAAAATATATTATATTAACCAATATTGAGGAAAAGTTTTAATCTGAATCAAAACATAACGCTCCAAATAAATAAAAATAGTTTAATAAAAAAAATTAATAAAAAAATACACTTCAAATAAACATCACGGTGTTCCAGTGATTCGCCTCTAGAGGCCGCTCTCGTAGTGTATAACACAAGCCGGAAAAACAATCGGGACTATCTGTGCTGATTAATCGGCAAAACCCATGAATCGGTCGACCTCTAATGGCAATGCCTTTGTACTCAAAGTGAGCTCCAGGAACATACGGTGTGTGAAGGTTCAAAGCAGAATAACACGAGTGGTCTGCACAGAGCCCTGAATTCAAGACCTCCAGACCTCCTCACCCAACATCAATGCCTGATCTCATTAATGGAATAAACAGAAATACACACAGCCACACCCCAAAATTTTGTAGAAGGATTTTTGAAGATTGGAGATTGAAAGAGCAGTGAGGGATAAATCTGTAAATAGTTGCTCAACAAACCATATGTAAAATATATATATATATATATATATATATATATATATATATATATACATAAAATTACCACCGGAAAGCTCCACGGGCCCTGATTTAATCCTGAACTCAGATTACTGTCCATTTGCAGCTTGACAAGTTTTTCAGGCTTCATCAGGGTTCCTCGGTTTCCTCCTTCCACCTTCGGAAAAATAATCTTTTTCTTGACGCTACGCTTTTACTTGAGTGACGTAACCTGAGCAGCGTTAAGACGCACTGCTTCAGTCTCGTCCAGACAGTGTGTGATGAGTGACCGTGTTTTTTTCCAGGCCGTTATTTTTTTTTCCATATGGATTGTGTCAGACGGAAATCAGAGACGGGAACCTCTGCAGTGAAGGAGCATGCTTGTTTCTTCTTCTCATTAGATCAGAAAATGTAAGGCTTTCCTGGATGAGCAGATTAAAGATTATATAACTAATATACATTCATTTTGGGGTTTTTTTCCCCCTAGCCGTATGAGGTTCTTCTCCAAGATGTTGTGGCATGAGATTTTTAATTCACTTGAACTAAGATGCCCTTGTGCACAAAAACCAGCTCTGATATAGAGTGTCTGAATGAGCACAAATCTCCACAAAATCTAGTGGAACATCCTCCCTCCCAGAAGAGTGGAGGGTATTGTAGGAGCAGATGGAGCATGTGGAATGAACTAGTTATAAAGTATATCAAAAATCTCCCGACTAGGTGTCTGAAAACTTTTGACCTATCATGGATAGAGTAGATCTTTTGATCCAAAATGTTTTATATATATATACATTATTTTTTTATTTTTTATTTTTTTTTTTAACTTTTTTTTAAATGTATTAATTTTTTTATACATTCTTTTTTTTTTTCGAGTTTTATTTTATATCCTGGAACATTCCGGAAAGTTGTCATTAAGGTTAGAGATGCAATAAACGTCCTGTTGGTTTTTTTATGTTTTTTATTATTATTATTATTATTATTATTATTATTATTATTATTATTTTACGTTAATAAGCTATTACATGAACCATGTTCTTGCTCCTGGATTAAAACCGATCCAACAGACGATCTCCTGTAGCTCAAACTGCTGAAGACGTTCATGCTGTTGATGCTCGAAGGGTCATGAAAATGGGGACCAACACAATATTAGGCAGGTGGTCATAATGTTATGCCTGATACTGCTGAATTACTAGCGTACACGTTTTCTTGTCTTCTCCCGACATGTCGGCGTGACTCGGCCCATGCTGTGATGTTCACTCGACCTGACAGGTGCTGTGCGAGGCGTCTCCTGCCGCGAGAGCTAATGAGAGAGGCTCAGGAACCGCCTTCTGCATGACTAGGCTTCGGTCTCCTAATCAGCCGCTAATCCTGTACGGTACGCTGAGACCTGCTCTCACCTCGGAGCTGAGCTTCAGCGATTATACATGATTTGAAGCAGATTGAGGCTTTAGAGGGTTATAAGGACAATTACATGCATGGCAGCCTGGGAAAACCCGACGCAGCGGCGATGTCCGGCCAAAAAGAAGAAAACGGACAAAACGCTGACCTCCTTTTATACTCGATTTTTAGGAGATTCTCATGTAGTTCAAAAAAGGGCAAGAGAGATGCAGCTTAAACTGAATAAACCGAAATAAACCGACTCGAATCTGATCCGAGTTCTGCACTTTCACAGCAAACAAAAATGAGAGAAACGAGACGCGGGAACGTTAGTCATGCTGGTCGTGAAGGCATTGTTTATGCAATACGATGCAAATTGAACAAAGGACTAGTAATAGGTTTTAAGTAATCATTGGAATTCGACTTAAATGCGATTCGCCGGACTTTCTAGAACGTTATTCAGGTTGCAGGGTGGAAACCTTTTGTTTTCAGAACCGCTTATAGTTCTAGAAATTATCCAAACGTTCCCAGTCCCCATTATTCTGTCGTCTCCTCTTAAATCACGTTTGTCTAAAAGCCAGGAAAAAGTGATCGAGCCGCCACGGCCCAGTCATGACGCGAGAATGAAAGCCTGGAGGAGATCGTGTACCACATTCTGAGCTCAATATTTGGATAGTTTTTTTATTTGTATTTATTCAAACCCCTGACATGCCAGGATTCTCCCAGCTCCAGGGCGGAGGAGTGTGGTGCCCGGATTCGTGCCTATTTGGCACTTGATGGTGCCCCGTGAAAAGCTCTCATGCCTATAAAGCCAGCGTGGGTTGTACAGGGTTGTGACAGAAGGCCCAGTGTTTCAAGCTTCCCCTCTGCTCATCTACTACTGCGCCAAAACAATGACTATTGGGATGCAGCCGGGGGGAAACTGATTCTTTGAACAGCAATCGGGTCAGAAAGCATGGCAACGCCGCTGCCGCCTAATGGGAACGTCCACTGTGCGGCGGTGCCCCGGTTCTTTGAAGCGAACGCTCTGAAAAGACGGCCTTTGAGCTCCCTGCGAGATGGATTCGCTCTCCGCGGTTACTGTTTTGTCGCCGACAGCGACGCAGGAGAGCGGGTTTCTGACCGAGGGCAAGCGGACAATGGCGAGTTGTTCTGTAGCTCGCGCAGGGAGAACCCACCTTCTTAGCTACGCTTGTAGGAATCTGCGAAAAGCAACGTTATCTCGATACCTTGTCCTTCCAGCGTTTTCCGGCATGAAAAAGGAGGCCGAGGCGTGTCCTGAGAGTCGCATACAATACAGATTAACATGGCAGAGGTAGAGCTGTAACTTCCTGCAGACACAATAGGAAAAGAACGTCTGGTTTTATTTAATGTTTTGTTTTTGTTTGTTTTTTTTGCATCAAATCGGATCGCACTCGATCATAATTGGGGGTGAATCGTGTCACGTCTCGTATGTCACGTATCTGCTTCATATGTGTTTAATGTATCGCATCGTTGGCTATGCATCGAGATGCGAATCGCATCGTGCTCCGTTATGGAGATCCCTGATATACTGTCTATATATTTCAGCCCAGTGGTGACTGTGGCAAGGAAACACTCCCTGAGATGGTATGAGGAAGAAACCTCGAGAAGAACCAGACTCAGTATGGAACCCGTCTTCATCTGGGTGACGTGGAACGGATAACTTATTCACATAAAGTGATATTCACACTGTTGTGCTTCCATTTTCCTCCTGGCATCTGATCCTGAACGGTGTGTGGAGCTTCTGTGTATATTTTCTCTGTGTGGGTTTCCTGTGGGTTCTCTGGTTTCTTCCCAGCTCCAAAAACATGCTGGTTGGTGGATTGTCTGCACTGAATTTCCCATAGTTCTGAATGGGATTAGTTCCAGACCCACACGAACCCTTTCCAGGACAAATCAGATGAATCAATGGAAAAATGAATGAATGAAATCAGTGTTTTATGAGGTTGCAGGATAAGAACCGAGGAAACACTTTCGCCTGTAGGTAATTGGAAGACGTTTCTTTTCCTATTACGTGTGCAGGAAGAAGCTGCTCGTATCATCCCGAGAGTAGCACATGCCCTGTTTCAGGTTCAGGGACTTTTAAATAGCAAAGTGAGTCAGTAATGAGGTCCTTTTCATTTCATCTGAGACCATTATCATCCTGCCTCGTCTTCCTCTCTCGCTTCGTTCTAATCCTGCCTCGTCTTCCTCTCTCACTCCATTCTCATCCTG
>JAAIIK010000159.1:600465-610465 GCA_014706435.1 Silurus glanis
AAAAAAGAACAGAACAGAAAAAAAGAACAGAGCAGAAAAGAACAGAATAGAAAAAAAAGAAAAGAGCAGAAAAGAACAGAACTGAACGGAACAGAACAAAACATTAAATAGCAAATGAGTATATAGTATCGTATATTTTGTGTAGCAAAGAAAACGTCTGCTCAATTCTTCTCATTATTATTGTATATATAAATATATTGTATATACATGTACATGTGTATATTGGTGTATAAATCATAATTTACACTTATGTAATCGTATCATTTGTGCCAGACACGTTCCCAGGGCACACTGTATCACGCGTCTTTGTCCGAAATGTATTTAAAAAGGAATAATATTCTCATGCCAGTGCTGACAAAAAAGGTTCAACTCTGTGAATAAGAGAGAACGAGTTCTATAAAAGTTCTTTTTAATCAAAGCTAGGAATCGCTAAAGGTAAAATAACCACGATGAAAGAAAAATCGGTTTCGGTTAACAAACAATAGCATATCGACTGAAGGTGCGCGGATCCTCTGTTCCACGTGAACGACTATTTTCACAAACGAATGAAATGATAGAAGTCGATCCGATTGTTTGTTCATTTGTGCAGTGATGAATAGAATCTGTTGATCGGAGGACGGACAGATCATCGGGCCAGATTCCAGCAGCGAGGGTGTGGAGCGATCAGAAAGCAGTTCTTCAGACATAAAGAGTCGCATTTCACATGAATGCTTCCTGACAGAGACATGAGATGCCCAGAATGCTAACGTTATATAAGCGCTAATCGTATATGGTATATGAACACTGCTCTGACACACACACACACACTGGAACTCTATATTAGGGCCCTGTAACGACATCCTAAGTGCGATATTTCACAGATTTCACTGTGAGGAGTCATTTTATTTCTATTTCTATAGGGCACATCAGTAAACATGTCTGTTTTCAGCCGATTGTTTCATTCAAATCTTCTCTACAGGGTTTTAGACGCAGATTTGGGAGGCAGACACACTGAATTTTTCCGTATGTTTTTTCGATTCCTAATGGTTTCATTACAAGTGTTTAGAATTTAAAATGACGGTCCAGAGGTTTTTTTTATTATTTCTTTTTTTTTACAAAAATTATAATCATTTTCAAATATTTTATGTGTAATTCTGAAGGTTTAAAAAAAAGGGTTGCGAGCCTAAAAAAAGGCAAAATATGAAGCTAAATTCACTTCGGTCAAAAAATGAGCAAGATTGAAACAAATGGATTTGGACTGGAATTTATAGAAAGAGTTTTCTACAAGGGCTTAAACAACAGTTTTCTTTGAGTGTGAAATGAGTGGACATTCGGTGCCACCCAGATGAGGATGGGATCCATTTTGAGGTTCCTCTCAAGGTTTCCAGGAGTTTTTTCCCATGCCGCAAAAACGTCAAATTATAAGGAGCAAACAAGGCGCTAAACTTCTACGTTGTTTTATGCAACTTTATCTGTAAAAGCTGTTTTTGGGACAATGTCTATTGTTAAAAGTGTTCAGGGAAAAGCTAGAAACAGGGAAATCCACCTTTTCTGGAACATGAAAGTAAAATCAAGATCATGTAAAAACTGATGTAAAATTCAAAATGTCTGGAACTTTGACATCATTTACTCTTTTGGGTTTTTTTTCAGTAAAAAAGCTCTGCACGTTTACGCACAAGGTTTTAAATGATTAAAGAGCTCGAATGGGGAAAAAAAAAGATCCCATACTAAGTTATTTTATCGATTTATTACATTTTTGCTCGTTTTTTTTGCCTGGCCGATGATTAGTTGATAAGATCGTTAAAAGCGCCATTTTTTTATTTTTTTATTATTATTATTATTCCAGAAGAAATCATCGAATTTAGCATTTTGAATGATTCCATACAAAGCCATTAATTATTAATTCACTGTATTATTATTTATTATCTTTGTTGTTACTCGGTTTATTGCATGTCAAATAAAACGAGGCTGCGTTCAGAAGCCCACCTAATTTAACCTCAATTATACAAGTCTCATAAAAGTCTCAGCTAGAGAGAAGAACATATTGAGGTGGCAGGAAAAGACCGAACACTAATTACGTATAAAGGAACAAGTGCGGTTACATCCGATTCCTCACACGACGCCGGAGTCGCTAACATTCCGGTTCATCATGGGTGGAAGAGACGCTTCGGAAAAAGAGAGATGTTTTGTAAAGAAACTGGAAAATAATTAATTTGGATGGAAAATTCTGGGATGTTGCGTATATTAAATAGTGAGTCAATAATGATCCAAGGCGTCGTTAACGCTGTGACTGCGCAACATGGAGCTAAAAATACAAATCATTCATCAGTGCACACAAATCTACAGCAGATTTTATAAAGTAAGCATACGGGATTTAGCGAAAACCTCGATTTGTTCTACCGCTGATCCACTTGAACGATTAATCCTGTATCTGCTGCCTGCTCTTCTACTTCTACTGCGCAATCGCTCGCCTGGCATCCAAGCATCAGTCGCTCGTCTCAGTAAACGAATCAAGACGTACACATGTACCCGTGTCCTGAGATCCTTCGGTAGGAACGTTCGATTCATGCGAGCGTGGTGAGAAATCATGCGAGAATGAGGCAGATGGTGAAACGGATGCGGTATCCTACCCAGGGCTTTGAGAAGTTCATCGAAATTCTCACTGCTCTTCATTTTCCAGGTGCCAGCAAAGTTGGGATGCATTTTCTTCAGTCGAGGTTTAGTCAGGCAGAGAACCGACCTCTACTCTCTCTCGATCTCGATCTGTCTCTCTTTTTTTTAACTCTCTCTCTTTTTGCTTTTTTTTGCTCTCCCTCCTTTTCTAGCTTCCTTTCCTGCCCCTCCTTTTCGCCTTCTCTCTCTCCTGCTTCTACTGCCTTCATTGCTCACGACAGACAATCTCTACTGCCCCTGTGTCTCTCTCTCTCTCTCTCTCTCGCTCTCTCTCTCTCTCTCTCTCTTCTTTTCTCTCATCACTGCCCGAGATGTAAATTTGCAGATGAGACTGAGCTGAGAACTGTCTGAACATGGGCTGAGATACTAATGAGCATGTTCCAGCCTCTGAAACATGCCAGCGATACAATAGAGAAGATCGATTTATATACAAACAAGCTGCGCTTCCCAACCTTGTGAGGACAAAACATATGCAAATATGTCTTGAAATGAGCCCCGCCCACTTTGCACAATTGAGTAGCTACGCAAAGTGCAAAGTAGCAGAAGTATTTCAGTAGCCTTTTCGCGTACTGAAGTATTTTCATTTGGGGAGACTTTTGATTACTTTGATTAAGTAAAGAGTCTTGTGATAAAATTGATAATAGGAACAATATAGAAATAATAAATCATAGTACTTTGGATACTTAAGTACATTTGAAGGCAAATTATTGTATTGTACTTTTACTCCACTAGATAGATAGATAGATAGATAGATAGATAGATAGATAGATAGATAGATAGATAGATAGATAGATAGATACAACTTTATTGTCATTGCATTGTACAGGTACACAGCAACAAAATGCAGTTTGGCATCTACCAGAAGTGCAAAATGTAGCTATCGTGCAAAAGTGCAGATAAATACGTGGCATATTTACAGCAAGTGATAAAGTGATAAATATGTAAACATATGTACAGTGAATAAATATAAAGGCAGTAACAGTGCAGAGATGTGTGGACATCATTAAGAGGTACAGAATGGTTCTAAGGCTATGGCATTGAAGAGTAATGTGCAGAAGTGAAGGTTACAAGATTATGGCATTTAAGAATTAGCAGCTAAATAACCAGTCTACTATATATATAAATATGTAGCATATGTACAGTGAATAAATATAAAGGCAGTAACAGTGCAGAGATGTGGATATCATTAAGAAGTACAGAAATTGTTCTGAGGCTATGGCATTGAAGAGGAATGTGCAGAAGTGAAAGGTTACAAGATTATGGCATTTTAGAAGTTAGCAAGTCGAATAAACAGTCTAAACTTTCTTTCGGCTTCTCCCGTTAGGGGTTGCCACAGCGGATCCTCCGCACATTTGATTTGGCACATGTTTTTACGCTGGATGCCCTTCCTAACGCAATCCTCCCCAATTTATCCGGGCTTGGGACCGGCACTAAGAGTGGCTGGGGTTGGTTCCCTGACCGAGGATCGAACCCGGGCCGATAGCGGTGAGAGCGCTGCATCCTAACCACTAGACCACCAGGGACCCCCGAATAAACAGTCTACTATATATAAATATATATATGTATATATATACACACAGGTTATATACACAAATGAATGAAATGTTGGGCAGAATGTACAGTAGGGATATAAAGATACATAGATAAAAGTAGTGCAGATGTAATGAGTAATAAAAAAAAATATGTAATATGTACATGTATTGTACAGAAGTTATATACAGTGTTTTGTTTTGTGTTTTGTTTTGTAGTGATTTAGCGGTGTAGTTTAGAGTTCAGTAGTGTGATGGTGGATGGAAAAAAGCTGTCCCTGAACCTGCTGGTTGGAAGGAGGTTAAACAGTTTATGGCTGGGATGTGAAGAGTCCTTGATAATGTTGTGAGCTCTGCGCAGACATCTGCTGTGGTGAAGGTGTTCAATGGCAGGTAGTTGGGTGCCAGTGATGCGTTGGGCAGTTTTGACCAGCCTTTGCAGTGCTTTACGTTCACACACAGTAGAGCCTCCGTACCATACAGTGATGGAGTTGGTCAGGATGCTCTCAATGATGCAGCAGTAGAAACTCGTTAAAATCCCCAGGGACAGATGAGATTTCTTGAGACTTCTCAAGAAGTACAGGCGCTGTTGTGCTTTTTTAACCAGGGCTGAAGTATTTTGCTGCCATGTCAGATCCTCAGAGATTTGAACTCCCAGGAACTTAAAGCTGGAGACTCATTCTACCTCAGTTCCATTGATGTTGACTGGTAGATGTCCCCTGCTGTTGGATTTCCGGAAGTCCACAATGAGCTCTTTGGTCTTCGTGGCGTTGAGGGTCAGGTTGTTGGTGGCACACCATGCTGCCAGATTACGGATCTCTTCCCTGTAGGCCGATTCGTCGTTGTTGTCAATCTGGCCGACCACGGTGGTGTCATCTGCATACTTGATGAAGATGTTGGAGTTATACAGAGGAGCACAATCTTGGGTGAACAGGGAGTAGAGTAGTGGGCTCAGAACACAGCCCTGCGGGATGCCAGTGTTCAGAATGAGGGTTGAGGATACCTGGTTGCCCAACCTGACAGATTGAGGTCTGTTGGTGAGAAAGTCTAGAATCCATCTGCAAGTGGAGGTGCAGATACCCAGTTGACTGAGCTTAGTGATCAGTACAGTGTGGAGGACTGTACTGAACGCAGAGCTAAAGTCAATGAACAGCATTCTGATGTAGGTGTTGCTTTTATCCAGGTGGGTGAGGGCTGAATGAAGAGCCGTGGAAACTCATCCTCTGTTGACCTGTTCGGGCGATAGGCAAACTGGTGTGGGTCCAGTGTAGGTGGTAGGCCCACAGTGAGGTGATTCAGGACCAGTTTCTCAAAGCACTTCATAGCGATAGGGTTGAGTGCAACCGTGCGAAAGTCATTCAGGCATTCGGCAGCTGAGTGCTTAGCCACAGGTATGATGGTAGTGGTCTTCAGGCATGTAGGAACCGTGGCTTGGGCCAATGACAGGTTGAAAATGTCAGTGAAAACCTATGCCAGTTGTCCAGCGCATGCTCTGAGAACACGTCCCGGTATGCCATCCGGGCCGGCTGCCTTGCATGCATCCACTCTGCTAAACACTGAATAGACGTCCATTGTTGAGAGTGAAAGTGGGCTGTAAGCTGTAGAAGAGTCTGTGGTTGAGGTGAAATGTCCTGTGCTTTGGTCGAATCGAGCAAAAAATTGATTGAGTTCGTCCGGTTGGAAGGCACTGCTGGTTGGTTGAGCTGTGCGTTTGTAGTCTGTGATGGTCTGGATGCCTTTCCACATACGTCTGGGGTCAGTGTTGTGGAAGTGCTCTTCTATCTGGACTTTGAATGTGAGTTTTGCTTTCCTGATGCCTCTTTTCAGGTTGGCCCTGGCTCTGTTGTAGTCCTCTGCACTGCCAGATTTAAAGGCAGCATCTCTTGCTTTCAACAGGAGACGGACTTCAGAGTTCATCCACGGCTTCTGATTAGGAAAGCATTTCACGTGTTTGACGGTAGTGACATTGTCAATGCACGTGTTGATATGGTCCAAAACAGATGAAGTGTAAATGTCCATGTCTGTGTGAGAGTCCAGTGTGGCCTGTGAGGCAAACATGTTCCAGTCAGTATCCTGAAACTGTTGCTGTAGACAAAAAATGGCCCCCTCTGGCCATACTTTTACTGTCCTCACAGCTGGTTTCACCTGTTTGATCAGTGGTTAGTATTTGGGTAGCATGAACAAAGAGAGGTGATCAGACTGACCCAAGTGGGGGAGGGAAATGGCTGTGTATGCCCCAGGTATGTTTGTGTATACCTGGTCCAGTGTTTTGTCCCCTCTGGTAGAGCAGGAGACATTGCGGTGAAATTTTGGAAAAACTGATTTCAGGTTGGAGTGGTTGAAATCTCCAGCAACAACAATAGCTCCTTCGGGATGTGCAGACTGCTGTTTGCTGATAGCTGCGTGCAGTTCCTCCATAGCTAGCTTAGCATTAGCATCCGGCGGAATGTACGCCGCAGTCACAACAATGGCTGAGAATTCTCTCGGTAAATAAAAGGGTCTGCACTTAATCATCAAATAATCTAAATGAACAGAGCAATGACTTTCAGTAACAGTAGAGTCCGTACACCATGATCTGTTAACATAAATGCACAGACCTCCACCTCTGCGCTTACCAGAGTCCACTGCAGTCCTGTCCGCCCGAAAAACACTGCGACCCCCGAGCTCAATGGCGCTGCTGGGAATGTTGTCGTTGAGCCATGTCCCCGTAAAAATCATGACATTACAATCCTTAATCTGTTTGTGTGATGATATCCTGAGCAGCAGCTCATCCATTTTATTTGCAAGAGACCGTACATTAGCAAGGAAGATGCTTGGAATCGATGGTTGATGCGGGTTTAGCCTTAGCCTAGCCCTGATGCCGCCTCGCTTCCCCCTCCTTTGTTTACGGTCTCGCTGTCGGCCGAGCAGGATCAGCGGTCCGCGGTGTTCGGGCGATTTCCCGAGGGAGTTCAAAGTCTGTTGAAAGCCCGTATCTGTAAGTGTGGCCGATGTCTAATAATGGTTGTCGGCTGTATGAGATGTGTGCAAGCCTGTTCTGAGTGAATAAACTTGCTGTTGATGGAGAAATTGCTACTAAATCGCAAAATCTGGAGAGACGCTGGGCCTCGCGTTGTGCCCGCGCCGCCATCTTGGTCATTACATGGTTGATTACATGGTTCCTTGGTCATTACATGGTCGTTACATGGTTTGAGTGCTTCGTTCAGCACTCTTATGAAGTAGCCTAACACCTAACATTTAACATTATTTACAGCAATTTGTTCTTTCCCACCTCAGACAAGGATACACTACAACCCGAACGTAAGCAACTGTAATCTTGCTGTCAGGGAACCACCAGCCATGCCTCCCTCCAAGGCTCTAACTCTCACTCAGCCTCTCCCTGCTCTAATCACCTACACCTGTTCCCCATTACCTTTCCTCTTTATAAGGTCTATATTTGTGACACAAGATCCGACCCTATAACATAACCTACCTCGATGGATTACCAACCTACGGCAATCACGGATCCTTTTGAGGTACTTGTCGCTGCGCTCCGGGAGGCATTTGCACTGGCTCCGGCTCACACTGCACCGCGCACCTCCTATAACCCGATGGCATTTCCGGCCTCCTACTCTGGCAAAGCAGCTGAATGCAGCGGCTTCCTGCGAAGCGTCAGCCTCTATATCGAGGCGCAGCCTGCCAGATTCCCCACCAAACGCTCCAAGATTGCGTTCCTAATCTTGCTACTGTCTGGGAAGGCTCTATCCTGGGCCAGCGTGGTGTGGAAAGCCAATTAGGACATCCTCTGTGCATACTCGCTTTTCACCAGGCACTTCGCTGGGGTTTTTGGGGTGGCCACGGCAGACCACCACTACAGCCCCCACCGGTCTGGGAAGGCCCCAAACTGGACTGCCGACGTCAGGGGGCACCAGAGCCCCTATTACGCAGGCTATCCAGCTTTTCACCAGAAGCCTGGTTTCCAGTCTGGCTGTCCTGGCAACCTACCTAATCCCCAGTCTCCAAGCCCCACTGAGTACATCACCCAGTCTCCCACTGGGGGCATCAGCCAGCCGTTGTTCCTCGCTGGGGGTGCTGCTCAGTTCTGAGGTTCCACTGGGGGTATTGCTTCGCCTGGGGTGCCGTCATGCCTCGGACACACGCCGGAGGCGCCACTGCACTCCAAAATCCCTCCGAGGGCACCGTCGCGCCTCGGACCTCCGTAGAGCCCGTTGCTCCGCCTCGGACCACCACAGAGGTCGTCACTCCGCTTTGGACCTCCGCAGTTGGGGTTGCTCTGCCGAGGGCACCGCCGGGCCTTGGACCTCCTTAGAGGGCGTTGCTCCGCTTCAGACCTCCGCAGAGGGCGTCACTCTGCCTCAGACCTTTCCTGATGTTAAAGGTGTTCCACCCAGTGGCAGTTCGCAGCAAGCTCTGCTGTGCCTGCCACTGGCACCGGCCGGACATAAAATTAAGTTCTCTGATAACCAGGAAATCTAAACAGATTTTTCCATATATTTGCTAGATTCCTAATGGCTTAATTACAATTGTTTTGAATTTAAAATGTTGGTCCAGAGGTTATTATTTAATGTATTTATTTTTGGCAAATACACAAGACACTCGGCGGATGTCTGAGGCTCAGAGGGACTCTGGAGCGCGGTGGCGCCTTCAGCAGGTGTTCGGGGCATGACGGTGCCCTCGGAGGGACTCTGGAGCGCGGCGGCGCCTCTTGTGTTTGTCCGAGGCACGACGGCGCCTTCAGATATATATACAGTGTCGATCAAAATTAGAGAACAATGTATAAACAATTGAACAATTCTGAAATAATGTCATCTTCACTGCTCAACAGTTGAGGGAGTTTTTGTCCTGTCTATACCATGCTACCAGAACACCTTTTCCACAAAATAACTAAGGCATTTAAAAAAAAAACATTATTTTCCAGAAAACACACTGATCAAAATTAGAGAACACTTTCAGATACCTCCCAGTTATTGGTGTTAATCTGGTACCTGGTGCTAATTTCCTTGATTATCTGTCAACCCCTATTTAACTGGCAGCCTAACTTCCAGTTTCACTGACTCTGCAAGATGGTGGGCCGTTCTAAAGTGACTGAAAGCCTCCGGCAGCAGGTTGTCCAGATGAAGGCCAAAGGGATGACCTTATCAGCCATAGCCAGACAAGTTGGTCGTTCCAAATCTGTGATTTCAAGAATATTGAATCTTTACAACATCACAAACTCATTCAAGTCCGCCAAGAAGGCTGGTCGTCCACAGAAGACAAATACAAGAGAGGACAGGATACTGTGGAAGATCTCAATGGGCAATCGTTTCCACACTGCAGCTGTTATTGCTCACCAGTTCAGCGCTGAACAGGTTAAGGATCTGTCTCGTCATACAGTGTCTCGACGTTAAAGAGCATTTGGACTGAAAGCCCACTCTGCAGTGACCAAACCTCTCATTAGCAGAAAGAATCAAAAGGCTAGACTAAGCATGATGTGTGGACAGAGGAGAACTGGTCCAAATGTTCACTTCAGTGATGAAAGCATGTTTAATTTATTTGGGTCCGATGGGAAACATTATGTTCGGCAACAAACTGGAGAAAGACTGAATCCAAAGTGTGTAAAGAAGTCAGTGAAAAGTGGAGGAGGAAGTGTCATGGTTTGGGGCATGTTTTCTGCAGCAGGAGTTGGGCCTCTTATACAGCTACATGGCAGAGTGAATGCAAATGTTTATCAGAACCTTCTTCAACAACATATGGTTCCTTTCCTGCATTCATCACCCAATCAGCCCGCAGTGTTCATGCAGGACAACGCTCCATGTCACACAGCAAAACGGGTAAAGCAG
>JAAIIK010000159.1:615012-628306 GCA_014706435.1 Silurus glanis
CTCGATTTCTCCATCACATCATGTTCCTCGATTTCTCCATCACATCACATTTAATTTTGTCGATCCTGCACAGAAAATCTTGTCCAAATATTCACATAAATTGCGTGAATATAAAAAGTGTTTAAAACCTAATTGTGCTGTGTGTAAGCCAGTGTGAAACAAAATTCTACTAACAATTAAGTTAAAAATTGTATTAATTTGCATGCATGTCTGCTTATGAACAAACAAAATGTTTGTTTGTATATGATTGTAGTTTTGATCAATTTCCCTAAATTCCTGGAAAGTTTCCAACTTGGTATATTTCCACAATTCCCTAGATGAAGTGACCATGCAAAGATTCCGGAAATTTCCCGCCCCTTTCAACCCTAGTTAACACCATGGTTTATATTCGACCTGGCTCTGAATGTGATTTCTTGTTGTGTTTATTTTTATTTTTTATTATTTCCTCTCTTACAGTACAGCATTCTGTTCAAGCAGGAGCATGGTGAGTGTTTTCTTTTTATTTATTTATTTATTTATTAATAGGAAATCCACCCTGAAACAACATCTATATATTCATGATGATGTGTTTTGTGATTCTGCGGTTGATTTTGTTGAGGAATTACATTATTACGAGCGATTGGAAAACCGGATAATTTTACTGACTTGGTTCTTTGAATCTCGTTCATCAGAATGAACAAATCGTCACCTGAGACATTTCGTTCATTTCGTTCCCTTGATCAGAAATAAAAATAACACAATGTTAGATTTTCAGTAATCAGTAAACATGTCTGCATACACCAACTTTGACTACAGGCTTCCAATCACATGACACAAGTCGTGACAACGACTCGGACTAGAGGACTCGTGAGATGAACTACTCAATTCTGTTTCCTGTACGTGATCTATGGAGGTGTTGCGGCGCTTTGCTCATGCGCGTAGAAAATCAACATAAATCACATTCAAGACTCGTTCAAAATGAACGGCTCGCTCTCTGATCAAATACCTTTTCTCACTCTGTGCACGTGCACCACGTGATTCCATCTAATGACATATAATAAAAAAATATATAATATGGTTCTACTTTTCCTTGATTTCTCCTGTTTCTCCTGTTTGTCTCGTCTGCGTCCGTAGCCCATGACGATGCCATCTGGACGGCAGCATGGGGGAAAAGCGAGAAAGACGGATCCGAGACCATCATCACCGGCTCTCTGGATGACATGGTGAAAGTGTGGAAATGGTAACGTCAAATAAAGATATGAAGACATTACATGCACGTGGACTCTCGGGGAAACCCTTCAGCACATACGTTAGAATCGATCACTTCTTCTAGGTCATTACGTGCTTCATGATGCGGCGCAGTGCATTCTTGTTTACGTCCGCGTTGATTCGAGTATTAAACATTAAAATACTTTTAAATTTTTTAATTAAATCAATTGCATCCCTAATGATGACACTACTTGGGGGAGGAAGGGAGGAAGGTTGCCTGGATACCAGCAAGACGTCAATTCTACAATTAGACACATCCATGCTAATTATGTGCCATCAAAAGGATGGTTTATTCAGAAAAGAACCTCATCCACATTGTTAAATATGGTTAAGGATCTGTGTGCATGCACGGATTTTCCCTATTAGAAAATTGTTGTTTGAGCAAAACATGATCTTGGGACCCTGGAGGATCTGGAATGATGTTTTATGGCTGGGCGATCTTCTAAGTGGGTTATTGACTGCCTTCTGCAGGTCTGATGAAAAGCTGGAGCTACAGTGGACCCTGGAAGGCCACCAGCTGGGGGTGGTGTCTGTGGACATTAGCCATAACGGCGCCATCGCTGCCTCCAGCTCTCTGGATGCTCACATCCGCCTCTGGGACCTGGAGTCTGGCAAACAAATTAAATCCATGGATGCAGGACCAGGTGAGGGTTTTCTTCGGATCATCTGGATCTGCCTTTCACGTGCTGTGATGATAGAAAAAGAAAAGACCAGATACTAAAAGAATCCCCTGATTCCCGCGATTGTGAAATGATTATTGATGATTACAGAACGGGTTTTAAACGTAACCTATTTCTTCATTTCCTAAAAAATTATTTGATGAATGCACCATAATTTTTTTTGTTGTTGTTGCTCCTCCTCATGTTAGTCGATGCCTGGAGTGTAGCGTTCTCCCCCGACTCAAAATACATCGCCACAGGCAGCCATCTTGGCAAGGTGAACATCTTCGGTGTTGAGAGTGGAAAGAAGGAACACTCCCTGGACACCAGAGGAAAGTTCATTCTCAGCATCGCCTACGTAAGACCTTCCACCACGGCACACACATGAAACGGTTTTGGCTAGTTTGGACGGTACTTGGCGATAACCGATTAATCAATGATGTTTTTTTTTCACTGGATAAAAACGAACAAAATACCCCATGTAAAATAGTACTGGACGTTATTATATGAAATGTAAAAACCGGTACTGAATCATAAAAATGTGCCGAATTAAATAAATATGTATATATATTCCTTAATAAATCTCATTATATAATTAATTACGAATAATAATTATAACGGCGCTCTCCGTGCAGCACGCAGTCTCACGCGTAAAAAAAACAAACAGCACGTAGTGTCAGTGATTCGCCTCTAGAGGCCGCTATTGTAATGTCTCTCAGACATCTCTCTTTCTTTCCCAGAGCCCTGATGGAAAATATTTGGCCAGTGGTGCGATCGATGGAATCATTAATATCTTCGACATTGCGACTGGGAAACTCCTGCACACGCTGGAAGGTAAAATGACTCCTCAGCTGGAGGACAGTGTGACTGAAAACCATGAAAATGAAATGTCGTGCCTTATACGACCTCAGTGCTGCATGAACAAACATATACATACAATACAAAGAGGTATATAATAGATTTTTTTATTTTATTTTACAGATAGCTAAATCGTATTTGCCGTTAAACGATAAAATGGATAATAAACAAACACTCCATGTAGAATAGTACTGAACTTTAAAAAAAAATTAAATAAAAATATATATATATTATTTCTATTAATAAATATTGAGGAAAATAAGACGCATTGAAACTGAAAAAAACACAGCACGTGGTGTCAGTGATCTGCCTCTAGAGGCCGCTGTTGTACTGTATAACGCAACCCGGAAAATGTCTCTGTATGTATATTTGCCGATGGTTCGAACAAGCGTCTATCGGCGCCGATTAATCTGGAAAAACCGATGTATCGGTCGACCTCTACTCCTGACCATCAGATCCACGTGTCCTTGATAACCAATTAGTTCTCTTTTGCTGATTTAATAACCTCATCTTGGGGGGAAAAAAAATTCTCCTGATAAATAAAAATGTGTGTGTGTTTTCTCTCTCCAGGCCACGCCATGCCAATCCGCTCGCTCACGTTTTCTCCTGACTCTCAGCTGTTAGTCACGGCCTCGGACGACGGCTACATCAAGATTTATGACGTGTAAGAGTCACGTGATGAATTTGTTGGAGTCTGTATTATGCTGCTGCTGTTGTTGTTGTTGTTTGTTTCCACATTTCCTGCAAAGCGATTGTGTGTGTGTGTTTTACAGACAACACGCTAACCTGGCAGGCACGCTGAGTGGCCATGCGTCTTGGGTGCTGAACGTGTCCTTTTCACCCGACAGCACACACTTTGTGTCCAGGTAAACGTCAAAACACAATCCGTGTCCAAATGTAGACAAATACACACAAATAAAAGTGTGTGTTGCAGTGGAACGAAGCGTTTGTCGTTGTTCTTTGCAGCTCGTCAGATAAGAGTGTGAAGGTGTGGGAGGCAAGCACCAGGGCATGTGTGAACACTTTCTTTGACCATCAGGACCAGGTAATGATTGCATGAGAGGATCCTTTCAGAAAAGAGAATGAAAGAGACGACACTGATCTGATACGATGAATTAATACACCAACTGCTTGGAGAATCATCTGCCCTCAATATCATCACAAAAGTCTCTACACCACATGATCATTATTAGTATCATTATCAGGGGTCCAAGCACCAAAGGTTATCCGTCATTCTACCTTTTCTTAATTTTTTATTATCTGGTAAGAAAGAACCAGGACCATGACCTGGGACCTGAAGTTTGCTTGCCAGCACCACCTACTGGTTTAATTGTTTCAGCAACAAGGCTTGATCGCACTTGCCGATAACCGATTCATCGATTATTAGCATTGATATTTTATATAATACGAAATTTATTTTAAAAAAAAAAGTGAAATTGAAACCGCCAGTAGGTGGCAGCAAGTCACCATTAATAAGTGAGTCATTGTGATTGAGCCGAATCATTTAAACGAGTGATTCATTCAGGAACGAAACACCATGTTGTTTAGAGACTCAAACCGGTGCTATGGGATTATTTTTGTTGGTGAAATCGAGCAATGTGGTGTCTAAAACGCGAGTCTCTTTCTATTAATTACTTGTTTATTGAACTTTATATTGAAAATCTGAATCACATCTGTGAACGTGCTGATTTTTATAGAAAAAATCTTGATTAATTGTATGAAATGACAAATGTACACCTTTTCCGCCTCCATATCTTGAATTTTGTGATCATTCTATATGCAATTTAATAGACAATCATGCAGTGAAATAAGTTACTTTTGGCTATTCAGCATTTTTTCTTTTTTTTTTTTAGGTCTGGAGCGTGAAGTACAACAGCACAGGATCGAAGATCATTTCGGCTGGAGACGACAGAGCCATCCACATATATGACTGTCCCATGTGAAGCACCTTTCACTGTTCCTCTACCATGCATCATACCACAGAGCTTCCTCTCCAGATTCCTCATGTCCCTGATGATGTTTTCCTCCATCAGCTCTAGTATCAACCTCGTAAAGCTACATAACACACAAAGTCTGCACCCTGCTTCTGTAATCTAATCCCTGAAACACACATGTGCAGGTATTGACAAGGCCGTGAGATTTGTTCATTCTCCACTTTCAAATCAATAAAAGTTTTTTTTTTAAATATGTTTTATTAGAAATCTCCTTTTGTCTTATTTGTCTGGACGTTGCGCATCACCCCCTTCTGCTGAGCTTCACCACTCATGGAATCTCAGCTCTCATCCTTCTGAGCAGGGAGAACTGCAGGATTAACAGATGTGTAGCATCCTCATGAGCTCATCTGTTTTCTGGTTTTTGAGAGGCACAAACGTTCCTATTGTTTCTATGAAGATTGACTTTGACAAAACAAATCTATAACTATCCAGATGTTTCACTTTTTCATTGAAAAAAAAATCCTCCCTTAGCATTAACAGCAGCTTTCCACACTCAACATCTGGACATTTCATTTCTCCAAACAGCCAGATGAAAAACTTGCCAAAGTTGTTCTTCACTAGTTGGAGATTTCTTCTTGTGGTCCAGTTCATCCCAAAGCAGCTCAATAGGACTTCGGTGCGGTGACTGGGCGGGTCGTTCCAGATCCAGACGACTGTTGGCTCTAGAAATAACTCTTACAGGCTCATCATCTTGTTGTGCGCTGAAGTCGGTTCCAACAAGCCGCAGTCCAGACGGAACTGCATGGTGTTGGAAGTGTGGAATGGGAGACATGTTGGTTCACTTTCCGGAACCTTCTCTGCTCCAAAACAACCCTAAACCATTAAACTTCTACCTCCGTGTGTGAGGATGAGGGAGTCTGATCACATCTTCTCTCCTTTTCCCATTCTTACACAAGTTCTTCTGGTAGAGACACAAATGGATGTTGAGAATCATAAGAAGGTTTGCAGTAATAGTCATTTGTTTAATCTCTCAAATAATTTTATACACATCATTATACATAAATCCAATGTATCCTACAGAAGGATATTTCACATTTACAAAACAAGTTTGGCCACACCCACATCTTTCTTTTCAACTAAAATACAAGGTGTGTCGAGGAGAAAAAAATTAAAAATAAGGGCACCGTTAACGACAAAAGTAGGTATAAAGGAGCCCATGCTCAGTTTCCCCACATGTTCATGCCTTCTGATGCCTCCTTCATACATCCTGTGATCATCTGAGCTGTTTGTGGTTCAGTGCCAGCCATCTGATTCAGGCGACGGCTAAAGCCATTTAAAGTCACGTATCTCAGGGATTAACACGTCACTAGGCATCATGAGTCACAAAGGAACACTTTACGAAGATAAAGAAAAAGAAATCGGCACGCTTACAGTGTAAATACTGTAGGGAAAAAAGTACAGGGTAGCAGGTCACTGGAGACGTGAGGAGACCCAGCTTAGCGTTTTCAAATCAAGTGATATGGTATTCATACATCCAGGTTTTGGAGCTGCATCTGCTCCCATCCAGATGATGATTTTTTGAAGAGAGGCCTTGCATATTTCAGCAGGACCGCATACTGCATCCATGGCAAAAATACAACAAAGAAGACCCAGGACTGTTGAGCAGTTACAATCCTATTTTTTACGTCTCATTCCGTCAACGTGTCTCAAGCGGAGGCTGCAGATTTTTATTTACTGGAGACGCCTTCAACCAGAGCAACTTACCTTTATCGTATTCATACAAGTGAGCAGCTATGCGGTTAAGGGCCTTGCTCAGGGGCCCAAGATTAGCAGCTTGTTGCGGCTGGGATTTGAACACACAGGAATCGGGGCTTAAATCTGCCTGTAAGATTGCAAAATTCTTGTGTGTGCTGTGATTAACTTCTTGACATTTTTGGGCACCAAATAGTCAAACGTTCAGCTTCGTCTCCTGAAACGCTCAAAAAATATACTGTACGTACGATCCGGTCTGGTCCCCGTCCCCAAATCCTGCTCATGCTATAAAACACACAGCCTTGACGTGTAAAAATATTAAAAAGGCAACGTTAAAAAAAGGCAGGAAGGCCCAAGCGGCGTGTGTTCACACACTGGTTTTTCACCAGTGTCTGGTGTGGACGAGTTCGGGTCGCAGGCTGAGCCTCTTCAGCGTCTCGTAGCCGATGACGATGAGGATGGAGGTCGGCATGGAGGAGATGATGCGAGCCGAGAGACCCTTGGTCAGGCCCCGTATGCCCTCCTCAGCCATGAGCTGCTTAAACGTTTCGATCACCGAAGAACGGCCTTCAACCTTGTGCAAAAGAGGAGAAGATACGTTTAGGTCAATATACAGAGTGGATAAAAAGCACCTATACCACGGGGCTTTCAACCGGTGGTCTGCGGCAGTACTGCAGGGGGACCTGCTAATTAATGCTGAAAATAATAAATAATAAAAAATAATAAATTAAACCATCAAGGATAAAAGACTTCATTTTAAAAATATCATTATTACATTAATGTTCTTTAAAACTTAAAGCGGGGGTCCCTGCTCCATATCTCTATCGCCTATCGGGTCCTTGACTTGAAAAATGACCCCCTGGTCCGGACGCATTCCGTTAGAATATTTGAAATGTGATGATGCTGTAAAGGTAAATAAAAGCAGCTCAGGTCAGGGTTTCTCCCACTTTTAAGTCATTTTGTGACAATTTTAAAAGATCTGCTAAGCATAACTCTCCTGCTAGCAACCAAATTTCCACTTTCTGGTTGATGCCATGTGGTTTTATCCAGCAAGTACAAGCCCATAAACGTGACGCTCCCACCCCCATGCTTCACAGATGGGATGGTGTTTCTAAATGCCTTTTTGCTAAATAAATAACGCTGATCATTCTGGCTGAAGAAGAAAACACAACACTTCTGTTTTAACCTGGTCTTAATGATGGTGATACAGATGATTTTCTGGAACTGCATACATTGGTTCCTGATAGCTCATCAGCTTCTTTGGTCTTGACCTGAACCCCAAGACAACAACAAAGTCGGTTCGTAAAATCTCATTTAATGTTATTTTGCTAGTATAGGGGTTCTGGGTGGTCTCAAGATTTGGCTCATTAGGTTTTTTTTTTTTTTTTTTCAAATCAATGTGTGAGAGTCCACAGTTTTGAGTGGTCTGAGTACAAGAAAAAATTACAACACGTTGAGGTTTTGCAGGGTTAGGGTTAGGTAATTTTGACATGAATAAATCTTTACTAACAGGAGGCACTTTGTCTTTGGCACAATGTTTTTTTTCCAGACCAGATTGTGGTTTAGAAAAATGCCAATATTAATATTGTGTGTTTTTAATAGTAAGAGTTTTTACCTGCACTCTGGCTCTCACTACGTCCATGGGGTTGGTGAGGGTGGAGGCGGTGGCAGCAGCCATTGGTCCAGCCACAGCCTGCAGGAGGAGGTGTGGGCAGTTAGACGGGGCCAGTCGGGACAGCTGTTCTGTTTCAGCACAAAACACACGCTGCGTTAGTCGTCGGCATGGCGACCAAATCGTTTTTGAACGCGAACGAATGAGCTGAAAATGCCCCGGCGCCTAGAAACAGGATTCCTGGATTCCTTTTTAAAAGCTCTATAGTCTGTACTACACTCATCCGCTTTTGTGTAAAACATAAAACGACCCCAAACACACCGCCATGATGACAACTGCCTTGCTGAGGAAGCTGAAGATGATGGAGTGGCCAAGAATTTCTCCAGACAAAGTATTAAACAAAAGCTGTGAAAACTTACATGTGATTTGTTTATTTATTTATTTATTTATTTTTTTTTATAAATTAGCAAAAATGTATATTAGATTTACATGGCAGAGGTAGAGCTGCATATTTCCGCTGCATCGGTAGCTGCTTCGTAACGTATCTTTAATGTATCGTAGGCTATGCAACGGAACGCACCGGCTTCATTGTCGTGCTTCATATTCTATAGCAACACCGTCGAGGACAATCAGAACGGATGAATGAAACCTTCAGATCCGTCGTGATGATGATTTTTGAAAAGCGGTTATTAGGTGATGAATGAATGAATGAACGATGATCCTACGTGACCTTAAATAATCTGGATTTCAACACGACTCGCATTTTATTCACGTCAGGCTCTTTTCTTTAGCAGTTAAAACCCCAAACACACAATAATTACACTAAACACACCAGGTTTAATAGCACAGGACGTACGGCGGTGAAGAAGATAAGCGCACCTGCGTAAAAGTGATAAAAAGGCCACCACACTGCACTGTTGGGGATGTAGGTGAGAAGAGACGCCACATAGCCGCGGTAAAACCCCCGGAAACCGTCTGCCGCAAAAATCTGCACCGTAATGTCTCGGGTCTGACCGAAAGTCACTCTGGGCTTCGACGTGGCGACGGCCGTCTTGGACTTGAGCTTAAAGCGGGTGAGATGTTCCCCCTGGCCTTGCATCATGAGCTGCTGGGAGACCACGTCGATGGGCACCGTGATGCTCTGGGCCACCAGCGAGGCAGAGCCGCCAGCCACCAGCGACTTGAATGTGTTGTTAGAGGAATACTGCGAGACATACTTCCTGACCAGCTCATAGGTGGTGATGTAGGCCTGCCCTGAGATCAGCGTGAAGGTGTTGACCATGAAGCCGCGGTAAAGTCCTTGCACGCCTTCAGCTTTGAGGATCTTACAGAAGGCATCGAAAGTGCCGTTGTAAAGGGACCTTCCCTTCTGAACCTGCAGCCGGGTCCGGATCAGGGTGAAGGGGTAGATGGTGACGCGTGTGCTCAAAGTCATGAACACGCCGATGGAGTAGAACTTTCTCTTGTCCAGGTCTTCCCATTCGATGATCCGGATGTTCCGTTTCTGCTGCATAGTTCCAGCTGACGGGTTCCTTCTTCCGACAGGCTCCTGCGCTGCACCTGCCCATCAACCTACAGAACCATGAGGAACAAGAACAGGTCAGAGAGAAGAATGCTGGGAATCATGCGATCAAGACAATCAATGGAGCCGCATGGGACTACTTTAAAACAACAAGGCGATGGATGTGTTGAGGTCAGCAAAACTGCCTGGATTCAGCTCGTATGTTTACGGTGAGTTGTGTCTTCAGATGAAAGGTCCTGCAATGACTTTTGCTCACCAGAGCACTTCCGAGACCATCGGCATCGGTCCAAAGGGCAGTACAACAAACTAGCTATAGATAAGCTAAGCTAAGGCAAGATTGCTGGTCGGGCATTAGGGCTGTGTATCGAGAAAGTCTGTCGGTATCACGATACAAGGGTTGCGATACTGTAAGCAAGGCGATATTAGGTATGTGCGGTATATACCGGTGTATACTGTACTTTAAACGGTACGATATCGTAATTTTGCTGAATTCAGTATTTTATAAGCCGCTGTTCAGAAATTCACCTGTAGGCGGCAGTGCTTCCCAAAATTGCTGCGAAACCCGTTCAAAGACTGAAAAGTAGATATAAATATATTTATGAATTTTTTTTCTAAATATTTTTTGACATTAATCATTAACTATGTTCCGTGTCGGTTTTTCGTTACAGTTTGATACAAAGGTATTAAGATATGAATCTATTTGTATTTTTATTTTTTTTATAAAATCTTTTTTAATTCGCTTATCTTTCGAGGCTGGTTATTTGTCACTTTTTAGTATCGATAGCGAGGTATTACATTCCGGTATCGTACCGAAGCCAAAATGATGCTATCGAACCATCTCTAGGCGAGATACTGGGATATTTTAGGAAAAGGATATCATTTTAAGAAATCTATCATTAAAAACACACACTATATGCAGACACTATTGTTTAGTGTCCAGAACACAGTGGGATTTTTGCATCACACCTCAATACCATCAGGCGTACTGCAATACATGATATACGAGGAGTTATACAACGCCGTTTTAGTGGCACCTTAAGTGAAAATAAAAAAAAATCTGTGTGCTTTTCGAGGAGGAGATGATGTCTCTCAAAAGGATGACACACCGGCAGATTCTGTGACCGTCATATTATGTGACCTTAGAGGGCGCCATTGCTCAAATACGTAAACAAGTATTTCGTGTACAGGTTAATTAGCGTGTTTGATTCTCCGCAGCATGAAAACAGACTGTTGTCCAAACGAAATGTGCACGGTTCTCGCATGGGTATTTCATGACCAGAAGCCGCTGATGTTCGAATTCATGCTGCTAGCGTAGCGAAATTCTCATTTGCACAATGGCGCCCTCTAATGGTCACCGAATCTGGTGCAACACTCGTAATGCATCGAATGTGTTACATTAGTAGCATGACCTTTAAGCTAGTAGTAGAAGCATGTTCTGAGTGCTAACTAGTGTTTTCTATCTAAAAGCTACAATCGTAAGGGAGACAAGAAAATAAAGAGTTAAGAAAGACATATTTTTTCTATAAAGGTAGACAATGCAGTCAGGAAAGGAAATGTGCATGTGCTGTACTCTCGCAAAGAAAAAATCTTCCCCTAAAGTGCCCCAAGGTTTAAAGCACACAATCATGTACAGAATCTGTGTGTATTACAGTTTCACCTTATTTTGAGCTCCAAATCTGTTCGAGCATGACAACGCCCCCGTGCACCATGAAGACACGGTTTGTGCAAAGTGAGTAAACACTAGGAATGGACATTAGATCAGTGGAAACTGTCCTTTGGTCCGATTAGTCCACATTTGAGAGTTTGGATTCTAACTGCCGTGTCTTTGATAAACAGAAAGGACGTTCATGAATGTGGGGTTTCCACTGTAAAAGCATGAAGAAGGAGGTGTGACATTTTGTGGGACTTTTGTTTGTTTTCCAACGGGACAAAAACCCCAAACAAACACAACTTAACAACAGAATTATGCGAGAGCTATTTGGCTAAGAAGGAGAGTGATGAAGCAGATGACCCGGCCTCCACAATCACCAAACCAGTTGGTTTGTTTGGAGTTGGATTGGAGAGTGAAGGAAAAGCAGCCAACAAGCACTCAACACCTCTGTTGGAAAACCATTCCAGGTGACTACCTCGTGAATCTGACTGAGAGAATGCCAAGAGTGAGTGAAACTTCGAAGAATCAAAGACATAAAACTGGGTTCCGATGATTATAATTCTAAATGTGTTCTTTTATAGTTTGGAAATCTTCAGTATTAATGTAAAAAAAAAAAAAAATTAAGAAAAACCATTGATGTGAAATTGACAGGTCCTGCTACAATCATTTTGTAAATATCCTTTGCATGGATTTTAATGTTAAAGGTGATACTATGAACGGATAGAACATGGGTTGGAATTTGACCTCGTCCATGATACAGGAGGCAGTGAGCTCCAACTCCCTGCTCCGATCATCTCCCCCATGTTTGGGTCATTCTGACATTTCTGTCCACTGCTGTTTTTTTTACTCGCTGGATAAATAATCCGCATGACAAGGAACGTCACGGGATCCAGCTGTGGCTTCCGCCTTGAAAGGAAAATAATGACAGTGTGTTTGACCTCCCTGTGCAAAACATCAACTTACCAGCTTTAGCTCGCCATCATTTCCGCCTCCCACATACTCTCAACATAACTCTCGCTGCTGCTGCTGATCGCCATATCATTATTAAAAAAAGAAAATCTAAATAAAAGTAATATTATTCTTTTGAAACATCTGATCTTTTCGAAATCTCCATGTTTTAAAGAGATGGCATGCCGTCCAAGCGTACTGGGCCTCCTCTTGCTACTTCCGGCGCACGTCATTACGTCACCACGAGAATGACGGGAGGGAGAAGGGGCGTGGCTTTTTTCGCTGCCGTTGAACGCTGCGTGAAGGAGAAGAGGGCGTGGCTTGTTTAGTGGTTGTCTGTATGGTGATTGGTTGTCTCTCGGTGGGTGGGTTCCACTGCCGCGGAACGCTGTGCGAGGAAAGCCTAGAGGGGCGTGAATTGATTTGACAGTTGTTTGCCCTGGTGATTGGTTGGCTCTCTGAGGGGGCGTGTCCTTGCCGTATCGCCATTGGAGTCGTGTTGGTTTCGGGAGTCATCATGGCGCTCGCTTGCGCGCATCACGGTAAGAGCCTGCGGTCACTCGCTTCATAGTGCCGCTGTCTTTTTTTCTCTCCGGTTCGAGCAGGTCTTAATGTCCGGATCAAGCGCTTTGTTCTTTATATAGAGCGCGAGCTTAAAGGGAATAGAGCACGCGCGAGTTCGCGATGGACCTCCGCGGCCTTTTTCCTTTGAAGTCTAAGCTAAGTGGCTAGCGTGTAGACAAACTCGGAGCCGGCGGTTAGCTTCGAGCTAACAAGCTAACAAACATTCAACAACTTCAATGTAAATAAAATAAAAAACTCCAGACACGGAATAAAGACCGGAATCTACAGCTCGCGGTTCTGAGAGAAATTTCAGATAACAGGCGTGAGACAGGAGGATATTATACAGGTCTCACATCCTTTCTGTCTTATTCTCTCTCTCTCTCTGTGTGTGTGTGTGTGTGTAAGCGTGTGTGTACGCGTGTGTGTGTGTGTTAGCGTGTGTGTACGCGTGTGTGTGTGTTAGCGTGTGTGTACGCGTGTATGTGTGTGTAAGCGTGTGTGTACGCATGTATGTGTTTGTGTGTGTAAGCGTGTGTGTACGCATGT
>JAAIIK010000159.1:666759-681120 GCA_014706435.1 Silurus glanis
ACACACACACACACACACACACACACACACACACACACACACACACACACAGTACTGCTAGAAGAGGCTTTTCTTTGGATTAAACTTGTCAGCATATATATGATTAAATGAAAGACCCTTTCACTGGAAAGTGTGTGTGTGTGTGTGTGTGTGTGTGTGTGTGTGTGTGTGTGTGTCTGTGTGTGTGTGTGTGTGTGTGTGCGCCCGCGGTGTGCGCGCGGTCAGTCACAGGTGTATATGAGCACTATGAGCCTGTTCCTCTGATCACCCCCAGCCCAGTCACATGTCTGACCTACAACCGTGTATTAATATACACACACGTGACGGTCTCTCACACACACACAAATCTGCAAAGCATGTGCAATCCCCTGAACATGGTTAAGGTGCGTGTGTGCTGAGCTGGGAGGAGTTTTGTGGTCACTTGGATGACCAGACAGGAGTAAAATGAAGTTCTCCAATCAGGTATCTAATAAGTTTTCTTTTAAAAACGCAGATTTTTCTCTCCGTTTTGGTCTTCCGTCCACACTGAGGCACCGTTTTAAGTCAACGAAAACGTTTTTAAAAAAAAAATTATAAATTCGCATTTTCACGTCACAGTGTGGGCCGTGTGTGAAAACGATGCAGCGCTTTTTGCAGTCGTGCGACGCCGGCCGTCCTCGACAAGTTTCAAAGAGCCGGAAAGTTAATCGACGCCGGGAGGAAACGACGCGGGTGTGAAGCGTTCTTTTTTTTGTGGAACAACACTAAGTATGGATATCTATGTAAACTCAAATACATGCATTAATGTACAGAAGTGATTGTATAAAGCCAACCAGACACACACACACACACACACACACACACACACACACACGTGTTTAGTAATTGATACTCAAGTCAGTTCAAGACATGCTGATTGTCAATAAATCCCCCCCTCCTGAACATGGACTCTTCCAGTCACCTATGTTGCTTAGTGAGAGTTGGAATGTTCCAAACTTATTTACAGAAACACACACTTTCTATATACGAACAATGAAGGAGTTTGAGACTGGAAGAGCTCAGGATGCTTGATGTATTGTCACTATTGTGTGTGTGTTTTACTTTGTGAAGAGTTGCGCTGAGAGGGAGATCCCTTCCGGTCCCTCGCCCACTCGGGATCTTCGTTAGTGGGTGAGGGGCATCAGGAGCACCACAGAGGCCCTGGAGCCTGCTGCCTGGAGCAGTGCAGTCTTGAGGCCACTAGAGAAGCGCTGGAGAAATCACACAGAATGATTTTGCTTTAACACTTTAGATACACTATCAGACCAAAAAGTTCGTGGACACCTGTTGAACACTGCCCAAGTGATTCCTTTGCACAAATGTTCTTCTGACTTCAACACCCAATATTAATCACAAAATCTAGTGGAAAGGTTTTTAGAACAGCGCAAAGTCAAAAACAAACTGTCATTTGATGTTCATTAATCATATAGACGTGATTGTCAGGTGTCCACAAACTTTTGCCCACACAGTATAATAACAGTGTTAATGAAAACAATTCTTTCGATTCTGAAAATTCTGATTGGTCAGGAGGTGTTCATTGATTGTATACTGTATATTATCATGTCTACAATAAGGTAAGTGCTTCCTCCTAGACACACGGAGCAATCTTTTCATTTTCTATCACAGACGGAGCGCTATCTGCCCTCTTCCACATACACATCAAAAGATGAATGCCATCCCTCGACCGATTCATCGGTTTCGCCGTTTAATCGGTCTGGAACTATCGGCAAAAATCCACACGGATAGTTTTTCCGGGTTGCGTTATACAGGATGAGAGCGGCCTCTAGATGCGAATTGCTGACTTTATGCTGTTTATTTGGAGCGTCTTATTTCTTCATTCTGAATGCAAGTGTTTTTATTTATTTGGAGCGCTACTTTTTCAGTTTGAATGCATGTCTGTTTATTTTCCTCAATATTTATTAACAATTAATAAATAGATTCATATTTCTTTTAGCACATTTTCACAAATCAGTACATTTATTTTTTTTTTTTATAAATTTCAGTGCATGGAGTGTTTTTTTTTTTTTTTATGTAGTATCCATTTTAAAAACTATCAGTTGATTAATCGGTTATGGGCAAGCACGATCCAACCTAGCTATTGGTATCGGAAAAATTTCCTCGGCCCCCGATCATGGCTGGCTGTGGCGTTTTTTTGGGATTCAAACTCTTTTCTTTTGCTCTACGTGGGAGCCATATACTGGAGTAATAATGACGCTGTACATAAATAGACGAAAATAAGCATCTCATCCTGGATCATGGATGTGATGATTACATTACTGGAGAATCCCCATACTGAGGAGCCATGCTGTTTAATCAGTAACTCATTTTTTTTTTTATCTTACATACAGAAAGAAAGAAAGGCTGGTATGGAAACTACCGATTACAGCTGCTCTAACGCTAGCGCTAACAGGAACTAACATACTTCATGGTCGATCCAGAGCATGAAATCGAAACTAAATGTATAAATATCTGCAATCTTTCTTGCAACGATAACTGGAAGTCTGACACTTTGGCTAGAAATCGAGAAACAGAGTCATGTAGGAAACAGGAAGAACGGCAGGAAGTGGTGCTACAGAAAGTTCATTCTCAGCACGGAGAGGTTTAATCCGATCCTCAGCGGGAGGTTTGACTCTCACCTCGTGCTCAGGTGCTCAGAGGAATTGAGAGCTGAGGTTCGGTCGAGACACACAAACAAGCGCAGGCACGTGATGTGTAAACAGGTCTCGGAATAGCATGCTGCCATGGTGGTTTGGGTTTCAGCTCAACTCGGTTTGTTCGGGCTGAAGCAAAATAGCTTCCACTTTCTTTTCCACCAGATGCTTGTCACAGAATGCCGCCACCACCACTCAAGAGCTTGTGAGAAAACCAAACCCATTACAGATCAACCTGACGCTTTGTCGTTTGGTGTTTGTTTTGGAGAAACGAAAAGGGAGGAGCCAAATGTGTGTACCCGGCAACGGGTAGCCAAGGCGACCCCGTGGGCATGGAGAAGAGAAGAAACTGGTGAGGTGGAAAACAAACCCATTACACCATGGAGCATCAGCTGATCTCTCAAACCCTTCTAATTGCCTCAGTGTTTGTTTAGTGATTCTCGGTCTCACCGGGTAATGCGAGGAGGGGAAAAAAAAAACATTTAAAAAGGTTTTGTCACAAGAAGCCACGATGAGATTCGAGCACCTCATTTGCACCGTTTTTCCATGTTGCCTATTATAGAGCTGCGTGTGGCTGCGACTGAAATGCCAGCTTGTTTTGAAAGCCAACACTCCTCACCCTCTGACATTCCAACTCCCGCCTTCCCTCGGGCTCAACAATTTCGCACGGCCTTGTTACGATAGAACTCTCGTCTCCTGTCCTATGCGCACTGTGCAGCAGGAAATGAAGTGAAGCGGCAGGAGAGATATCGCGTAGAATAAGATTCCGAGATGTTTTCATCAGGGGAGACGCGTTTATCAGTAGGCAGGAAGAGAATCAAACGCCGAGGTGAGGTCATGCAAACTCCCCGGCCTTAAAGCGTTTCTGCTTTACTGACCGGATCGAATGCAAACCGAGGACTCTTCGTTGTTTGTGCAGCGATGCCATGTACACAAGAAAGAAAGAGAACGGGCTTGACAGACAGCCAGGAAAGGTTCAGCTCCAAAACAGGAAACCCAAAGAGTCTTCCAGGAAAATGGGACTCAAGCGCAGTCGCCAACCTCCTTCGCTAACTGTGATTTTAACATACTCGCATCCCCCGCATTGAACAAACGCGTCCCCCTAATGCAAAACCCTGAACTTAGAAATCTTGGGAGACGCAGGACAGACAGGAGCGCTGAACCCTTGATTTACAGAGCTCAGGCATCGGGCCAAGTCACACGCCTGTGCGAAAAACTCAGAATGTGCTCTGTGTGAAGGAACAGGATGGAAATGTGAACCATCTTTTATGACCGGCGTCAGAACACGTCTCTCTCCGAAATGCGGAGGAACGTCTCACATAGACGTCAAAAGGCTCAAATCCTGTTAAATAACGGCCTTTACGTTTTGTTGGGGGAAAAAAAAAAACGTACAATCATATTTTAATGTCTCCTTGCTATGAAGTTGTATCTGCAATACAATGGTACATCTTCTGTAGAATTTCCGAACATGCTTTAAGATACATCACTTGGACATTACAGAGTAAATCAGAATGGAGACGGGAAAAATCGAATGCACTCCGAGCAGGAAAACATGTCAACCTCCGACGCGAGACCTTTGAGCAACCCGTGTTGTGAGAAAGTGACAGGGAGAAAAAAAAAAAACAACCCTCTCGCACCTGTTGGAAGAGACCAGACACGTCCAAGTCTCGAATGATAGCGTGGTCCATTAAGACACCTGTCTGTCTGTCTGTCTGTCTGTCTGTCTGTCTATCTATAACCCAAGGTTCTGGGTTTCAAGACATCTATCTGCCTGAAGCTACAAACATCACACATTCCCAGTAGAGTTTTCAAAAAAATAAATAAAGAAAAACACGACGCTTTTGGACGCTTCCGTGAGTCACCTATGAGCAAAGACTGCATCTGGTCTGATGTCTATCTGTCAATCGGAAGCTGAGAATAGCACCAGATGATCCTCGTCTCCTCTGCAGTCAGCACAGTCCTGTGCTCCTCCTGCTTAAGGAGCATTAATCCGAAAGCAATCCCTGACATCTCGCTGTCTAGGGACGAGATTACAGCACGAGCCTGGGAGTCAGAAGATCTTTCTGTTCCAGGGTTTATTTTTCATTATACAGTGAGACACATAAACGAGAGATTGTACACATTGTCATTGCTAGAATTTGATGCTCTTTTTTTAATGGATCAGTGATCATGATTTGTCATATTTGAAATGACATCACTAACAATTCCTGCAACAATCCGAGGCCAGGGTGGGAGGTGATGATCACAACACACAGCTGAGAGCATGGAGGAGTTCAGTAATGCAAAATAAAAAAATATTGATAATAAATGATGTCAAACTCTGTAGAATAATCATCAGGAGGAAAAGGAGCTCCTGGTCTTCTCACCTCTCCTCTGTATCGCGCATGGTCACCTGTGACGTAACGAGGGTCCTGTCTTTTCTCTGACAACCAAAACAATAACTGTTCAGCAGGAGCTCCACGGAGTAATTCACCATCCGTATCCCAGTCCGAGCTCCGAGCGGTGAGGTGCGATGTGCACCGAGGGCTTGTGTTGTGTGCGCGTGCGTGTGCGCGTGCGTGTGTGTGCGTGCGTGTGTGTGTGTGTGCAGACCTGCGCACTGAGCAGCGCCGCACTCGCAATGAGCGGAGAGCAGCCGCGCGCGCGCTTTTAAAGGCCGATCCCATTGCGTCATATGTAAAAAACCAGGGATCATGGAGGGCTTTTGCTTGGATCTCACAAAAGTGAGTGCACCCTCAGTGCTCACAGCTGTACGTGGTGTAACCGTGCAAAGCCACACGTCCTCTTCATCATGTTCATGTTTTTGTTTTGCTTTAAATCCAATTCTCTCATACTGACCACTGGATGTTCAGCATGGACCTCATCAGGATCTGAGAGTTAGAATCGTTGCTCTCCACAAAGACGCCTCTGCTGAAAGAAGATCAGTATCACCCTGAAACTGAGTTACAGTACAGTGTTCAGGGTCATACAGAGGTTTTCCAAGACGGGTTCCACTCGGAACAGACCTCACAAGGGTCCATCAAAGAAGCCGAGTCCTCGTGCTGTGCAGAGTCCTCCGAGTGCTGCAGCGTCGCTTTAGAGGCTGCAGAAGAAGAAGATCTGCATGAATGTTTATTTTGGAAACAGGAAAAATTGGCAAGGATCTGATTTAGGGCCTTTTAAGTTTTATCTCGTACACAATGGTCACAACCGGTAAACCAGCATCCGAGTCATTGCTGTCCAAGATTCATTCGTCAGCGAATCCTATACCATGTGAGGATCAGATATTTGTCCAGGGTGGGAAATTTGGAGGCCAAATCAACACCTAGAACTCTGTCACATTCCTCAAACCATTCCTGAACATAAGGAATGTGCTGTTAACATGCAGTGTTCCTCCAACCCATAAGCCCATTGGTTTATTTCTCCACCCAAGGCTTATAGTGTTCTGAAGGGCCACCACTGGAGATAAGAACCCACCACATACTAAAGCCTATAATACACACAGACAATATGAAGGATGAAGGAAATGATTTGCATGTGAGAACTTGCTGATGTAAGCGTTCCCTAAACACAATCTGAGCTACTGTATAATCCCCAATGCTGTTTTCATGTACACCTTCTGAAAATCTGAAGAAATTAAACTCTGTTCTTCAATGTACTGGATGTATAGTCGTTCTCCATCAGCATGCATCAGCTCATAGACAACCACGATTGCTTATTGTCTGTCTGATTGAAAGATTTAGAACAGACAGCTCTCTTCACCGCTCATCCATGCATGAGTTTCTTAATGATTTGCAACACAACCATTTAAATTCCATGAATTTCCACATTAATGCAAAACAAGCTCTATGTGCAGATCTGGTTAATCGAATGCAAAACAGGAGCGACCTCACACACCCTTTCATCTGCACCCTGTACACATGCATGACCTGCGGTGTGCTTTTTTGGAAAGACAATCCTCGGCCTGCTTTCAGCACCAGCTCCAACCTGGCAGAGATAAAATATTCAGTAGTTCTAGGTGAAGAACAAAGCTAATGTAATTGGACGCAAGAGGTGGACATGTGCACATTGTGTCCCCCACCAGACACACACATCAGGAACATCAGTGCTGTGACAAGATGAAGAGATATCCTCTCACTTTATTGATATAAATAAGATATGCGAATGGCCTTCTCATATAGATTTAGGGTGCGACGGTAAACAAAAATTCACGGTTCGGTTTGTACCTTGGTTTTGGAAGAATATATACAAGAATATTTTCGAATATTTAATAAAAAAAATTAATATATACAAATAAAATAGAAGAATCAAATTGTCACATTTTATTATATTGTTTAAATTGAGTAATCGATTAAAATGGCACAAATTAAATTGATTGCATAATTAATTAATTAAATAGTTTACAATTGTTAGGCCCCATTTGGGTAATACAGACGTGTATATAAGTGTGTGTGTGTGTGTGTGTGTGTGTTTTACATTTCATTAAAAATTTTCTAAAGATATGATCTACTTATCTGTTCTACTTATTTCAGCATTTACTTTAATAAATGTCTTCATTCCTCCCTTCATTCATTCGTTCACTCCTTCGATATGTGGAATTGTCAGGATTTTCTCCTTTTAAGAGAAATTCTTGAGGCTGGACATAAAATACACAAGAATCCGTATAAAAACGTTGGCAACGTGCTCCAAATCGTATTTCCATTACGACACTGCGCTAACTTTAGTATCTTTTTTTAAAATAAATATATATATATATATATATATATATATAACAATTGCGTTGTTGTAAATGTCAAGTTTAATAATGATGATAATAATAATAAAAATAAACAGTTACTGCGCTCAAAGTGTGAGGCGGAGACTAAAAAAACGTCTGGTGCACCACGTAATACATGACGTAAACTCAGATTGTAACTAAAAAGGATTGCGTTTGGTACACGTGTTCACACAAATTTAAAAAAAAAAAAAAGCCCTGTACCAAAAATGTTCAGTAGGAACATGTGCACCGTTACACCTCTAATAAAGATACATAAGAAGCCTATTCTGTATATTTTTTTGCTTCGGACAAAACATTCGAGACACAATCGACTTGGGATGTGATGATGAGATCAGTGACTTTCTTCGCTCTACATTCCCTGGGTTTGATCTAATTAAAGAGTCTATTGTATCTCTTCCCCTCTGGCTCGCCCTCATGTCCGGGAAATATATATTTACAGCATCAGGTAATCACAGCAAACAGAAAGTGAGTGGGGCTCAGAGCTCATCCCTGCTGCAGACGGACTGACTGGGAGCACTACCTGGAATTCCTCTGACGCCACTTGGGCTGCTTTATTTTGGAAATATGAGTCCCTCCCAAAGCGGAGGTTAAGAGCAGCGTGGCCTGGAGTGAGAGACGGGCGAGAGAACATTGTGCTGAAGAAGATGTTTAGGATTTTTCACTGTCTGGAGTGCAGAGGTTAAAAAAGTTTGTCATGCAAGCTTTGTTCTCTGTGGGGTTGAACGTGAACATCTCTCCATCTCTCCATCTCACAATCTCTCAACACACACACACACACACACACACACACACACACACACACACTTTCTCTCTCTCTCTCTCTCTCTCTCTCTCTCTCTTTTAATCACACCCTTCCTTTGCACGCACTAAAAAACAGACTCTCTCTTCGTCTCTGGCACGGGTAAAGGTGTAGAATCAGGTGAGAGCTTCCACTGAGTGCTATCACAGCTATTCTCAGGTGGTATGAGCATACCAAGGGTGTGAACAACAGCAACAACAACAGAAACAGCAATAAACAACATTTGTTTTTTTTTATTAATGAAACGACAGGTTTAAGGTCTTGTGGAGTCTTGTGTACAGGAAGTAAAACATTAAGCTGATCGTCTGCTCAAAGTTTACATGGCTGGAACACACACACACACACACACACACACACACACACACACACACACACACACACACACACACACACACACTTTATTACGTATATATACACGTAATAGGTTGTAGCTCAGTGGTTAAGGCATTGGTCTCTGGATCGGGTTTGTAATTTGCAAATTGCTCAGTTGTAAGTCGCTTTGTATAAGGGTGACTGCTAAATGCCGTAAATGTATATAGCATTAACTCCGGACATTATAGCTTGGTTTTACTATCAAGGATTTTCTAGATGCGGACCGTACCAATTCATAGATTTGACTGAGAAAAGACTGAGGATCTCCTTCTTCTTCTTCTGCTTATTATTATTATTATTATTATTATTATTATTATTATTATTATTAGTGGGATTCAAGCCGAAGCTGATGATCTAATCAGGAAATGGAGACATGCGAGTTTAAAAAAGTTGAATAAAAATAAAGAGAATTGAATAATACAGATGTGGAGCCTCTCAGAGCACACAGACCTTCTGTATATACCCATTAAAGTGTCTGCTTATTCCCAGGCAATGCTGTCAGATGGATCTGCTTTTATATGTGATCAGAATACAATATACAGCTCATTTGCAAGGGTAAAAAAAAAAGGATTATTTTGGCATATTTGGGTGTCACATGATCCAGAGGTCGGATCATCAGTTGACCTTCGAAATACCATGAAATACTGCTGTCTTGGAGAAGCTCTGACCCAGACGTCTAGACTTCACAAAGGATTTTACGCCTGTCTAATTTCCAACACTGACCATTTACTTGTTGGCTAATAAATCAAATCCCTTGACAGAAGCCACTGTAACGAGATCATATTATTCATGTCACGTTTCAGTTTTAATATACATACATACATCAATACTTACATACACTATATTGCCAAAAGTATTGGGTCACCCGGAAAGCATCACATTCCGCATTTAGTCCCAATTTGCCCTTATAATTCGCTCTACTCTTCTGGGAAGATGTTCCACTAGGTTTTGGAGTGCGTTTATGGATATTTGTGTTCATCAGCCACAAGGGTGTTAGTAAAGTCAGGTACTGATGTAGGTGAGGAGACCTGGGGTGCAGTCAGCGTTCACATTCATCCCAAAGGTGTTCAGTAGGGATGAGATCAGAGCTCTGTAGCAGGCCACTCAAGCTCTTCCTCTCCATGTAAACCAAATCTTCAAGGAGCTCACTTTGTGCACAGGGGCAGTGCCATGCTGGAACAGATTTGGGTTTTCAAGTTTAAGTGAATGCAAAATTTTATTATCGCGCATCTAAAGACGATTGAGTGCCTCCAGCTTTGTGGTAACAGTTTGGAAAAGAACCAGGTATAGCAGGAAAGGTCAGGTGTCCCAACACTTTTGGAAATATAGTTTATATACTTACATACATACACACATACATACATACATACATACATACATACATACTACCTCGATAGAATGATTCAGAATCCTGAAGTAAATATAGAGCCATATAAAATCAAGCATCTCCTTTAAAACAGAAGGTATTTAATCTAAAGAAGATGCAGAAAGACATAAAACAGCTTACGATACCTACAACATTTGATGGGTTTTCATGAGAAAAGGAAAAAGGAAGCCGGATATGCTAAAGACTGGGACAAATATCAGATATGATGGTGTTCGTGGTCTAATACACTGAACATCAGACTGAATGGTTCTCTCAGAATGTAACCCCTCCTCTACGATCATTATACAGGACACATGATTTCCACCCACATTGCCCCCCATCCTGCTTTCTGACCTGATTTCTAGAACATCTTGGTCTTATCTTTAGGCCTCATTATATGACTGTTTCTGTGTGAATAAAGTTCAATGGACTTTATGAATATTTACTCATCTAACTACGTGAAGAACGTGCACAGAGCTGGAGCCGGCAGGACAGAAGGACGATCCACCGCCACCTGAGTCACGTATTGGTTTTCACTGAAGTGCACTTGCATGCTAGCCGCGTTCATGTGATCCCGTTATCACGTTCGGTCCACTGTGATCGATGCACGATCGGCTTTCTGGTACGTTTGTGTGGCGGATTTAGTTCGAGGCTTTCCATGACAGAAGAAGGTAACAGTGAGAGCAAGGTGTTCCCAGACGTGAGTCCGTACGAGCGTCGTGGCGCAGAGAGAAAGAGGAGGCAGGAACTGTTTGTACTCTTTGTCAGGTGCTCAGATGAACGACAAAATATGACATATTACGCCGTCATTCATTTTTATAAAAATCCAAAATGGAGAAAGCATGTCTGAAAATCGAAGTACACCCTCACTGCTTACTCCAAAGGAATTAGGAGGCTAAGTAGCAGCTGGAAAACTTATCAAATGCCCCTAACAGCACGTGAGACCACCACTGAAAAAAAAGCCCAAATTTAAGCAGTTTGCTGGTGTGGAGCTTTCAAATGTGTGTTAACGTCATGGCCAGGAGGAAAGACATCAGCAACGATCTTAAAGAAGCAATTTTTTTTTCTGATCATACCCCTGGGGAAGGGTTATAAGGCCATTTTCAAAAAATTGTAAAACTTATCATTTTACTGTGAGGAAAAAGCATGCCACGCAGGCCTCCATAAAGCATGTTGATTAGATAAAGATTGGACCAGTTTAGTTTGTTTGGAAGAGTTGGCAGAAGTGACCCTCTTCTCCCTAAAAACAACATGACAACAGGTTTGCAAATGTCCTTTGGGCAAATGAGACCAAAGTGGAGAATTTTAGTCATAATGCGCAGCAAAAAAAGGAACACCAGCACAAGAACAGTGGGGTGATGAGTTGGGTTTGTTTTTGCAGCCACAGGACCAGGGCACGAACTCCGGGCTGAAATTGGGTCAGGCAACAGGATGCAATGATCCAAAACCAGTGTTTGCTAACATAACTCTCCTGTGTAAATAAGTTTATTGTACTAGTCTTTAACTTAAATGCATCATTTGAACGTTTCCCAGCAGGATCAGATCGATTCTCCTCTTACTCATACTAATAATAATAGTAGCCAAACACAACCAGTGGTTGTGATTAATGTGTGTGTGTGTGTGTGTGTGTGTGTGTGTGTGTGTGTGTGTGTGTGAGAAAATGCAGTGTTGTATCCTGTCCTGTGCTGCATTAAGGAAAGCAGTAGAAGGCCGGGTCTTCAGCAGCCGGAGAGTTTAGCAGAAGGGCAAGAGGTCGTGGGAACAGCAGCGTGAGCAGGACCCAGAGCACTTCCACCCGAAAACATTACAAACCAGCACAGAGGCCAGAAGAAAGATGTGGGGAAGCTGAGGAACAATGTGAATCGTTCACAAACACACACACATGCGCCACAATGCTGAGGCAGGGTGTGGGAAATTATGAGTCTGTATGACACAGTCGTTTTGGTGCACCCGGAAACCCTTCGAAACGTGTTTCTGCTTCCCATGATTCTGTTTCCCAAGCTCACGTTCCCAGGATGACCACGTTTATTGTTGACTTGGTTGTTTGTTGTTTCCTTTTCTCTTGTTACTGGTACTGATGCTTGTACTGGGAATGTGTGTTCGCTTGGACAGTTTACATGTTTATCTTTATGTGTTTCTTTCTAATTCCATTTCAGTCCTGTTGACTGATAGCTTCCGTTTATGTTCTGTTCTTTGCTGAGTGACCGAAATAAACCGCTGGTGGGGGGGTGGGGGGGGGGGGGGTGAAAAGCTCGCTATTCAAACGCGAGCTATTATTTCTGAATAACACCAGCTTAAATAAACAGCCGTTCGGGATGGAAAACTATGAAACTATGATCCTTTCCAGTTCAGAAGAATAAAAACAAGCAGGCTTTGCTCTAAACAGAACCACACCTGTTTCTCGTGCTCCTGTGTCTCAGTCATGCCTGGTTGTAATGAAACAAAAGTTATTTCAGATGTGTTTCACGGACGGTGGAATAACATTTCCGAACGCTCCACACCTAAACAAACCATCGTATGCCAAGTAACACAACAGGAGGGTTTAGAGACCAGAGGATTGGTAGTAAGGAGCGGGAATCCTTGCCATACTTACCGTGGTGAAGCAGTGTACGCATGAGTGAGTTCGGGCAAAACAGCTCACTCGGCATTGCGATAGCTGATGGAACGATGGGTGATGAAGCCTACAATGTGTTTTTTTTCTCAAGAACTGACTACTAGATCTGGTAGTTCGGGGTCATGTCCAAAACTCCAGCTGTTGTTGACTGTAGGAATGAATAGAAAGGATTGCATGGTGTGTTTTATTTTTTTTTGTTTTTAAGAAAATGGTCAGGCTCGTGCTGAAAAATGATCAATGATCAGACAGTGGCATTGAGTAAAAGAGTGGAGCTGGAGCTAAAGATGTTGAGATGTTCGTTGGGAGTGACGACGATGTACAGGATTAGAAATGAGTTTATTAGAGGGACAGCACATGTAGGACGTTTTTTGTAGACAAGGTGAGGGAGGTGAGATTGAGATGGTTTGGACATGTTCAGAGGAGGGACATGGGGTATATCAGTAGGAGAATGCTGAGGATGGAGACACCAGGAAGGAGGAAAAGAGGACGACCAAGAAGACGGTTTATGGATGTGGTGAGGGAGGACATGCAGGTAGTTGGTGTGGGAGAGGCAGATGTAGAGGACAGGGGGGTATGGAGACAGATGATCCGCCGTGGAGACCCCTAATGGGAGAAACCAAAAGAAGAAGAAGATCAAGCTCGTGCTTGTGTTCCCAAACACACGTGTCTTCAACAAGCAGCTTTTCTCAGCCGTTGCTTTATTTTTTTTACGTTTATTAATGTCTTCATTTACAAATAACATAACAGCTTTTCAACATCTTTACAACCAGTTATTACTTTGTCAGTCAGGTGTGTGTGTGTGTGTGTGTGTGTGTGTGTGTGTGTGTGTGTGTACGAGCATATGTGTGTGCGTTTATCTTTATTATGGGGTGTAATTGTCTAAGTGAGAGCGCGCAGCAGTGCGTGCTGGGAAACATGTTTGCCGGAAACCTCTGTACACAGAGGAAACAACAGACAATTGAGTTAAACGGAGAGAAAGAGGAGAGTTCGAGAGGGAAAGGATGGAGAGAGGAAGTGACTCTCGTACCCTCTGACATTAATACGCTGTTCCTCTGAATCTGGGAATGTTGTCTTCCAGTCATATTCTTAATGATTACACTGTATTATAGTAGGGATTTAATACAGTGGTCATCAAACATGAAATAAATGTTTGCATCAGTAAAAAATTTCTACAGAGACCTACATAGAATAGAGATTAACCTGGCAGAGGTAGAGCTGCATCTAAGCCAGAACAGGAAGAAGTTTTTATTTCATGTTATTCCTTTTTGTTCTGCAGTACGAAGGCGTGTTTTGTGAAAGAGGCTTTTAGAAGTCCGATGGCGCTTAAATTGACGAAGTATATTCCGTATACTCCATATCGACGTTCTGTCTCATCCTGAATGGGAAACTCCTACGGCCTGGGTGCTCAGAGGGTGCAGAAGGCCAAATGTTTACTGTGTGTGAATGCAGGAGGGAAATCGGTCGGTTGGTGACTGAACCTCTACCTGGAACTCGGCCAGCCATTCTTCTCTTAAAGCCTTATAGAGCCTTAGAGAGAATTATGCTGGAAATTTCTTTTTCAAAAGGCTGTGCTAGCAGATTAAATATCAAATCTATGCAGCTGCAATCCAGGAGGACGATTCAGAAGCTTGAAGATTCGAAAGCATCCTGTATGCTTTATTCTATGTGTGTGTTGCAGCGTGGAACACAATGTTCTGCTGCACAGAGCCACATCAGATGATGTAATGGAGCTCTGGCTCACACACACACACACACACACACACACACACACACACACACACACAC
>JAAIIK010000159.1:689656-700034 GCA_014706435.1 Silurus glanis
GTGTGTGTGTGTGTGTGTGTGTGTGTGTGTGTGTGTGTGTGTGTGTGGAGTTACTAATCACGCCTGCTTGACCCTCTTCAGCTGCATTGCATTTTTCTAATGTTAGATAACTCGGCCTGGTCTTGCCAAGCAAAGTAAACCCCTGTATTCAGATCTCCATTGCTCTGAGTAATCAGTGCCCGTATTTGGATCATTTCCACCCACTCAATTGAACACGGTTACTTATTACTGGTATTAGTGTGTCAAAAACTGTGCCTATCAACCGGATAAATAAGAAAACGCAGCACATAGAAGCTGGAAGATGTTTGCTGAACCGGTGATTTGTGACGAAGTGAAAATCATCGTGGATTTCGAACAATAACATTATTATTATTATTATCTATGGTTATAGAGTAGAAGTGACTGTACTACATAGAGCCATTTGCTCTGTACAGACTAAAATGGAAATGTTCTGGACTCCTCTCTTTTTCTTCGTCGAACAAAAACCGTGATTAGCTTATCAGATCATGGGATTCTTTGAATCCATTAAACCAACAGCGAGACACTTTTCAAAACGTACTTCTCTACAAATGGCTTTTTTTTTTTATTTGTCACAGGAGAAAGAAAAACATCCCAGACATTTCCTGTTGTGTTCGAAGGATAAATCATCCGTGTGGCATTGAGGTCCATCATTTAAATCACACCTCTTCTATCTGCCCAAACAGGAAATTCCTTCTGACGTCGTTATTTAATTGGGAAAATAAATGCTCTTAGGTGCTACGAACCAGTTTGTATGAAAAGTAAACCCAGGATATGACTGTAGCAGCTTCAGGTCTGTTTCTACACTCGTTTTTTTTCATCCTCCCTCTTTCATATTTAATGAAATTATTTCTGCCGGGTGCTTCTGCTCTGCGTGGCTGCTGTTAAGGGGTTTTAATGGAGCAGCTGAGGAAAACACGGGCTTTAAGTTGACCTGCTTGTTTTTTCTTTTCCCCCGTCGCATTAAAACCTCCCAAGTTTTGGATCGGAGTCAGTTGATCTTGTTCAGATGGTCTGTTTTTCTGAGATCAGTGTCGGCTAAAGTACATTTGATCCTAGATTAGCATTCCTCTTCACTTTTTTGCCCTGCCATACCATACATGGTCATGTAGGAGTGTTTCATGGTTGGTTCAAAAATCCAGTTATTTTTTTTATTTTTTATTCCTGGGAAAAACCTGTGGGAATAAAATCCGTGGACGTGCTCCTTTACATAGGAGGCGTGTACGTACATCGGCATGCCATCGCGAATACGATTGCGTTCGAAAGGTGTTGTGATGTTGTCGGATTTGCTATTTAAAGCGGTAGGTCTGGTGTCTCTCACTCACAGCTCATAGCAGGGGTGAGCAGATCCTCGAGGTCATGGAGATAGCGAGTGGGGTGGAGGAGGGAAAAAAAGACGAGCGGAGAGAGATATCTAAACAGAGGTGCTGTGTGTCTGAGTTGTTTAGATTTCAGAGCTCTGATTGATAGTGTTATGATCCTCGCTGATAAAGCAGAAGAGGTTTTTTTAAGAGATCTTCTAGGCAGTGCGGCGGCGCTTTAAGGACCTGAGGCCTTTAAAATCTGCACTCAAGGGTTAGGGTCCAAGGGAAACAAACAATGTGCAATAGAGAGTAGGGTCAAGCACTACAAATCTCATAGGAATGAGGTGGGACAGGACGTACAGTAAGCACGACTCCATGTTTTATATTGATTACGTCCTTAGTGTTGAAGATATTATACTTTACGAGAGAAATTCATTCCATATTGGAGAAGAATTGCAGTGGCTCTCTTTCCCAGGCAGGGAGCTCTACACGGTTCTTCAAAAGACAACACATTGTCAGCGTTTTGATGGACTTCATTCAGAAAATTTGAATAAAAATAAAGGTAGAAGGCATTCAGTAAAACCTGCTTCTCAGTGTAATAAAAACCAAAACGAGGTGCACAAAAAGAACCTGAATATCATACTTGAGTAAAAGTATAGAAACCTTACTGCAAATCTCTGATTACTCACGTCCAATATGATATGAGTAAAAGTCTTCGAGTGTCTGATTTGAACAGTACTTGAATATTTGACTCGTGTTAAACTCAAATATAGTTCTCAACACCAAGACACATCTTCTTTTTTCGGCTTCTCCCATTAGGGGTCTCCACAGCGGATCATCCGTCTCCATACCCCTCTGTCCTCTACATCTGCCTCTTTCACACCAACTACCTGCATGTCTTCCCTCACCACATCCATCAACCTCCTCCTAGGCCTTCCTCTTTTCCTCCTTCCTGGTGGCTCCATCCTCAGCATTCTCCTACTGATATACCCCATGTCCCTCCTCTGCACATGTCCAAACATCTCACCTCCCTCACCTTGTCTCCAAAACGTTCTACACATGTTAGTGAAAAATCCAAAAACAGTTGATTTGTGAGGTTTTATTTTCTAAAATACAAATACAAATTGTACACCTCATTAACACTGCATGCCAGAATGAAACAACCCTGACAGTCCTCCCACCTACTACATACAACATCTTTTCAGTCCCAGGAGTAGACCATACAACAACAAATTTCTTATTCTTATTACTTTCATTTATTCCACTTTATTCTTTACTTCAGCGCCTGCAACCAAACAATTTGCCTACAGGATCGATCAAGTGATTCTGAGATCAAACAGGTCGGAAAAAAAGTATTAAAGCGAGAAAATCTTTCAAAAAGGGATTTTCAGTTAACAAATAAAATTACAGCATCATGTCATGAAGTTGACAAACCATTGATATTCGAGACAAATCAAATTAAGGTCAAACATTTTAGAGAAAATAGAACCAAATGATCCAAGATGCAAAATGTAACTAAAAATGGACCTTGTCCATTAAAATTTAGTTTAAAAGTACAGCTATTGAATCATAATAATACTAGAAAGTAGGCAAAAAATTCGTTTTTCGGAGGTCACCTGACCATGTTATTTTACGGAATACATTTACTCAAATACTTTACACCACTGGTGCCCCCCCCCCCGTCTCTTTATCTTTCTCTTTCTCTTTTTCTTCTCCCTATGACCTCAGTGATCGCTGAGCCACGGGAGGATCATCACTAACCAACGAATGCATCGTTGTTGTTTGGAATCTCACTCAGAGCTTAAGTTGCATTTAAAAGACAAATCTTGCAAACGTCTTCCATCATGGACTCAAAACTGAAACCTCACCCTCAAGGAATTGATAGAAAAGACGTGTGATTCCTGGCTTTACTCTGTATAGCAGAGCGGGCAGACTTACTGGGCACCAGGAAACGGGGTACACTGGGAAAAAAAAGAATAAATCAGCTGTACCTCTGTGTGTGTGTGTGTGTGTGTGTGTGTGTGTGTGTGTGTGTGTGTGTTTTTCTGAGGTCACAAGGCCATGTTATTTTATAAACACTGTAAGGGTCAGATATCCTGGGAAACCCAGAGTCAGGGCAGAGCAGTTCCAGGATCCGTTCGGATGTGATGCTCGTGAAGATTTAAAAGAGAGCGCTGATCTCGGATCGGTTCTCCTCCGGGTGATTATTTTTGAATGTATTATGGGAAACATGAAGACCCCCAGGGAAGCAGTCATGCTATTTGTGTAACTCTCAACTGATACAACACGATGGGAGACGGACAGAAAGAGGCACAGTTAGGAGATGGACCTTAACCCCATGTTTCCTGTGTTTTTCGGATTCTCAGAGAACCAAATTTAGTAACCGTTTTGGTGGAATCTGTTTCATATCTGCAGCCTTCTACTGGACAGAGTGCGGTTTACATTCTCCCTTGAGATCTGCTGGCTCACGGATTGCACAACCGACACACAGAGGAAACAGTTTTGCCTCTCTTGGGTTTTTTAAGATGCCGATTCCCAGGACTCGGATACTTTTATGAGCTGTAATATTCCTTTCTTTCTTTTTTTTTTCTCTCTATCTCTTTCTTAATGTGTGTGGGAAACTGTCTGGCCTTTCTCTGGTCCTGATCTTCTGATCTTCTAACCAGCAGAGCACCAGAACATCTGGACCAGCATGCTCTTTATGTTGTAATAGTTAGGGTTTCGTATAAAATCTGGTTAGAAATTCATCTTCAAACGATAGTGTTTGTGCTGCAAATCCTATACATGACCAAAAAGGGACCTCCATGTGAACCTCACCCCTGTTTTTGGCTCTTTCCCAATTTGTCACCACAAGATTTGAAACACACGGTTGTATAGAATCTCCTTAGATGCTGTAGCATTACAATTTCTATTCACTGGAACTACGAGGCCCCAAACCTGCCCCACTATATCAATGCATGTGCACATAAATTGAGCTCGGACCTCACAAATCCCCTCAATGAGTGTTGAAATAGAACGTTCAAACAAGTGCATGTAGACGTGACAATGATCTGTCTACAAACCTTTTGTCATATAGTACTGTAAAACATTTCTGTCATTGTTCTACAAGTATAAACCGGAAGCCAGCATTGCAGGAAGTGAGTGAATAAGCCAGAGAACTTCCTGTTTCTTTCCATCTGTTTCACTGATGTTCCCTAGGAGCTTCTATTTTTCAACTATTTGACGGATCACGTCATCCTCGATGTCGTTACTATTCAATTCATCTTGAATGAGTGAGCTCTTCAGTCATCAAGAGAGGACTCCTAGGAGAATTCATCACGGCTGGGACGCCAGTCCTTCAAAGTTCTTGTGTGTAAATTTTATATACTTCCACATTCTCTTATATATTGTACCTTACACACATCCTGCACTAATATATATATATATAATATAATACATCTGTGTGTGGTTTCTTCATCCAGATATATTTTCATACACTGTAATATCTATTGACATTATATACAAAAAAAAATTAATATTCATATAATATTATAATGAATTTTTTTTTAATTCATGATAATTTTTTTCGTGTTGCACGTTTTTTTTTTTTTTTTTTCTGCTCCATTGGTACAACCAGTAAATCCCGAGCCCTGCTTTCAGACAGAAGAACATTGTATATGTGTTCTGTTTGGCTGTGGTATGCTCGAATAAACAATCATGTAGTCATGCCTCTCATTTAATTATCTTTCTCTTTACACTGCTGGTTGCAGTCTCTCCTCTGTGCCAGAGCACCATCCTCCTCCAGAGAGAGCGATTTGGGGGCTGGGGAGGGAGGGTATGCTGGAGAGCCAAGATAAAATAAGAAAGAAAGAGAGAGAGCGAGAGAGAGGGAGAGAGGGAGAGAGGGATGAGTAAGTAGAACTGCTTTAGAGAATGTAAACACCCAGACTTAAGGACATGCTGTTCTGGTGTTTAGAGCTCTAGAGATTTAAGAAGTTGAAAAGAGAACAGAGAAAGACTAAGAGACAAATAGAGAGGTGGGAGATTCTGTTTAAAAGTGCATCAGCATCCGATTATGATTCATAAACCAAAATTATAGATGGCTCAAGTACAATAATAAATAGGGTCATATTCAATTTGATGGCTGCGACACGTCTCTAAAAAGTTACTTACGTTCAGGAATACTGTGGATATTCATTAGCGCTACGTTGTTAGCAATATGGAGTCCTACTGTCCTTCGATCCATAAGCTAGCTGGGAAATACTTATTTTGTTTCGTTTTTTTTCTCCTGGGAAGCTCAATATGAAGCTTTGAATGGTCTTAACAACAAATGATTGGACAGGAAATGAGCAGGAATAAAATACAAAATCCTGCTTCCATTTATGAGCTTGTTATGGTGCAATAATCAACTTATAATGCTAAAATTGTTTTGGTAAATATCGTACACACCTTTTTAAATCATTGTCACGATGTTACCTTTGAGTACATAAAGCAGGGGTCCATAAACTACGCCCTCAACCCCCCCAAACACACACACACACACACACACACACACACACACACACACACACACACACACACACACACACACACACACACACTTATTATTAACGTAGGCTAATTATTTCTTAGATTCACCCACCAACCATATGCATATGCACAAGTAAATAAATGTTTTGAATTGTTTTAAATGGAGTAGCAATGAAATGTCATTATGATGTAATAATGATCTTTTAATGTAACATTAGCAGGCAAAATAAATACATGCCCATGTCATGGCTCATGTTTCTGTTACAGACCGACCCGACCCCCATTAAAGAAGGAATGTGGCCCTCACAGAAAAAAAGTTTGGGGACCCCTGGCAAAATGAAATAAGCAAATGGAGGCCAGGAGTGTCCCCAGTGTTCCTCCAGAACACTAAACCAAAATCCTACTACATTTTCAGTTAGCATTTAACATGTCTTACTCTAATACAAAGACAGAAAGATTCTTTTCTGCACAGAAAACGGTTTCTTTTTCGACCCGATTCAGCGCACAATGTGTTCTACACGATCTTTAGAGACTCGAACACAAACATCAAGAAAGAAAGATCTTGATAAAAAGCTAACTGCTGTGCTGCTCTTATGGTGTTATCACCGCTATCTGGTACGAGATGAAAGGAAAATGTCGAACACAAACATTTTACAAGCGAATGCGGGCGGAGATCCTTCCGTTTGCGAAAGTGCAGAATCTCCGGCATTCCTGCGACATGATAAAAAAAGCAGCAGCGGATGGCAGAGGGAGAGAAAGAAAGAGAGCGGCGTTTTAGCGTCGGGATGAAGTTAACGAGGTCGGATGGCTGCAGTGAGGCGAGCAAGTGTAAAGGAGAGAAAGGGAGAGGGAAGGGAAAAGGAGTGGGCCAATGCTTAGCAACAGTACGTCTCTTAAGAGAAGAGAGCCTGGTTTCTGCACACAGACTGACATCACCTCTTATCGCCACAGAGGCTTCAGAGACTCCTGTCATTTTCAAGCTGTAGGGTGAAGGTGGTTGGTACTGTGATGTCATCTCGAGAGAGCAGAAAACAAGGCCCACTTTCAGCATGGAAGTCAGATGGAAGCAGGTTGTCTGGAAGAAAAATGTCTCTTCTGTCCACGAGATCTGTAAAGACACCCTACTGAAGTGTACTTTCACACATCAAACCATCATGAATGAATATTAACTGAAACTGGAAGTGCTTCTAGTTATGATGGATGCCAATAAACTTCCTACAGACACAGGGAATTCTCGGTGTTATGGATCAGAAGGTCTGTGGTTCAAGCACTATCACCGTCAAGCCGCCACTGTCACTATGAGAACTTTAATTAAATCAGTTATGCAATTTAGAGAACCCTTACCACACACACACACACACACACACACACACACACAGAAATAGTTGCTCAAAATAAAATTACTACAGATAAATGAAAAACATACTAAATACAGTATATCAGCAAAAGTATTGGGACACCTGACTTTTCCAGCCATAGGTTCTTCTTCCCCAAATCACTAAGTCAATGGCACACCATTGTATAGGAGGACTTTGATGTGGTAGCATGAAATTTTCCCTTCACCCAAAGCTGTTCCAGCATGATGATGCACAAAGCCAGCTGGATAATGATATGGATTACATGGTTTGGAGTGGAAGAACTCTTGCTGTAGACGTTCTGACCTCGGCCCTATTGAACACCTTTGCTATGAATGCGAACGCTGACCTCACCCCAGGCCTCTTCACCTTCTCACCTACATCACTCCCTGACTTCACTAATGCTCTTGTGGCTGAATGAAATCTCACAAATCTCCACAAGCACACTTCAGAATTCTAGCGGAACATCTTCCCAAAAGAGTGGAGGCTATTAACGGCAAATAAATGTGGAATGGGATGTAAAAAAAGCACATAAGATTAGCATCAGCCAATGACCCCTAATTCATGAAACAGAACAACAATCAGAAACAATGGGTCATTCTTTTCATCCCAGCTGCAGGTATTCTTTTCACGGAGTGACATCACATCCTCACTTTATCGTGTTTCCTTTTTCGCCTTCGAATATATAACAAGCTGACCTTTTCAGCACTACCTACATCACAGGACACCTCGGGATACAACAGCAATTCATGTCCTGTGAAAATCCACATGGTAATGAACTTCAGCCAAGTTCGATGTCGATCGTGATAATTGAGTCTACAAAAGAAAAAAACTTGAACCACTTTCTAACATTGTGTTCTTCTGAATGTTTAACCATCCCTGTGGTGTTGGAGATGTGAGGTGTTGGGCGCTGTACAGGCACTCGCGATGGTTCCTGGACTCATAATTTATAGAGTTTTAGTGGAAACAGGGACAGGCTGCAGCCTCCACCCCACTGAAAGCCACTTCAAGCTGGCACACATTAATAAGGTATATGGAATGTTTCTGGGTCTCAGACAGAGGAGGAGGTCTGAGATGGAGGTTTTGGAGTCGGAGGGTTTTGTACTCTCAGTGCTTACAGAGCGAGAAAGTCTGCACTCGGGTGTTAGCGGGCGGCTAATGCACAGAGAACTTACAGCAGTGAAGAAGAACATACAGAGAGCCAATAGCATACAAACCAGCAGAAGAGCAGATTGTAGGTGTCTCATGTTGTGTCTGTCAAACCGAATCAAACTCGCTAGTCCCAAAAACAACATTAGAAAAGAACAAGATACTCATATGGGTGGCAGATCAACAAGTTTCAGAGCAGCGCTAATGATAGGTCCATAATGTCTAATATCAAGCTATATCAATAGATACAGAGATGTACAGTACCATGAATTAATTACGTACCTACTTACACCTTTCGCGAACCCCCCCAAACCTCAACCCTCGCCTCAAAGGGGCATTCATTTTTAATTCACATTCCATTTATGCAGCTCGATCCCTCTAAAAGCAGGCAATCGTGAGAGTGCAGCGGTTCGGAACTCAAAGAGGGAAACGAAGCGGAAGAATCGACTGTGTGGAAGGCGAGTCAGTGAGATGGAAGAAGGAACCTCGAAGGACCGCTAAAAGCCCGAGAGTTCCACGGACATTTTGTGTCCAGCAAATGCAGCTCTCCCGAACCTGCGCTGCTTCTACACGTGCACGCGTTCGTTTTTTTTAGAGAGCTGCGAATCCGTACTCGGCTTTCGGCCTGGTTAGTCGAGTGATCTCATTTAGGTAATAATTAATATTAATAAATAATAAAGTTCATGAGCTTTTCTAGGACCTGGTTTATTTAAGAGGAGGTGAATAATATACTGTACATTGTGTAATGAAGACAGTGTCTCTACGCTCTTATCAGGAAAACTCCTTTGAAGTTCATTACTACACACACACACACACACACACACACACACACACACACACACACACACTCAGATCTCTGTCACCTGCCAGCCTATGCTGAAAACACAACTGACAACCTGGGCCTTTTAAGGAAACTAAAGCCACACTTATCTGTCTCTCACCCATGTCTTTTTCCATCTCTCTCTCTCTCTCTCTCTCTCTCTCTCTCTCTCTCTCTCTCTCTGTCCCTGCACCCAGAGTTATTCCTGGATTCCTTCACCCTCAATGCCTCGAGTGGCTTCCAAAGAGGTGAATGCAATTAGACATAGGAGACTACAGCAATTATGTCTCAAATATTCTTTGATTACGGCCTGAACATCACTATGAGTTTATGGGTGGTGTATTCAAAATACCTGTTTAATGATGTAGAACATTATAGAGTTACACAGGAGGGAGGATTGCTGCTCCACAGTCCTAAGTTTTGATCCTGAGCTCAGATTTATTATCTGAGTTACTCATGTCTATGAGCAGGGTTTGAAATGAACAAACTCCAACCAGCCAAATGATAAAAAATCAACTTCTTCACACATTTAGCACACTTCTGATCTCATGTTGAGTATCTATAGTGTAGCAGTGCATCCTTTATATATCTCTTTTAGAAAGTATAAAAGAGCAGCTTTTTGCGTTGTGACGTCTGCAAACTGTGACACCGCTATAAGTAAAACAGGAAAAAAAAAACTATGGCAAGCAATCAGATCCAGCCGTTCATATCTGATCCAGAATCGGATCCCGGATCCTGATCCCCTCCCTCAAATCCAAAGACACACTTCTTTAGAGATATCTTTCTCCACTGCCGATGACTTTCATAACCATATGATGGGCGTGCACTTGCCCATACAAGTAATTTTACCCTTCATGAGATTATGAAAGGTCATACTCGAGAAAAAAAAAAAAAAAACATTCAGAAACTTATACAAGCCTGAATACAGAAGACAGGAATATTCCACTATACATCCAAATCATCATTTTTTATAATTTCGGCTATGTTCAGCATGAGAGTCTGACGCTTTTACAGGGTAAATAACTCAGAATGCATGAAATAGCATTAGACCCAAGCTCAACACTAAGACACATGTTGGCGAAAAAGCCAAAAACAGCTGATTTGTGAGGTTTCCTTGTACACCTCATTAACACTGCATAAACCATCAACACAACATCTTCTTCACAGAACATTTACTTATAATCTTATACTCCAGTACTCATGTTAGTTCTCACTCTCCAGTG